>WBNO01005947.1:0-16993 GCA_013400575.1 Peucedramus taeniatus | reverse complement strand
GCAGGATTCCAGGGTTTTGGGAATGTCAGAAGAATTCCAGGGGTTTGGGAATTCCAGCAGGATTCCAGGTTTTTGGGAAATCCAGAAGATTCCAAGATTTTGGGAATTCCAGCAGGATTCCAGGGTTTGGGGAATCTCGGGATTCTGGGAATGCCAGCAGGATTCCAGGGTTTGGGGAATCTCGGGATTCTGGGAATGCCAGCAGGATTCCAGGGTTTGGGGAATCTCGGGATTCTGGGAATGCCAGCAGGATTCCAGGGTTTGGGGAATCTCGGGATTCTGGGAATGCCAGCAGGATTCCAGGGTTTGGGAAATTCCGGGATTCCGGGAATGCCGGGAGAATTCCAGGGTTTTGGGAANTTCTGGGAATGCCAGAGAATTCCAGGGTTTGGGGGAACCCGGGATTCTTGGAATGCCAGCAGGATTCCAAGATTTTGGGAATTCCAGCAGGATTCCAGGGTTTTTGGAATGTCCAGAAGAATTCCAGGGTTTGGGGATTCCAGGGTTTTGGGAATGCCAGAAGGATTCCAGGGTTTTTGGGAATTCCAGCAGGATTCCAAGATTTTGGGAATTCCAGCAAGATTCCAGGGTTTTGGGAATGCCAGAAGGATTCCAGGGTTTTGGAATGGGAATGCCAGAATAATGCCAGGGTTTTGGGAATTCCAGGATTCTGGGAATGCCAGCAGGATTCTAGGGGTTTGGGAATTATAGCAGGATTCCAGGGTTTGGTAATGTCAGGATTCCAGGGGTTTGGGAATTCCAGAAGAATTCCAGGGTTTGGGGAATTCCAGGATTCCGGGAATGCCAGCAGGATCCCAGGGCTTTGGGAAATCCAGCAGGATTCCAGGGTTTTGGGAATTCCAGAAGATTCCAAGATTTTGGGAACACCAGAAGGATGCCAGGGTTTTTGGGAATTCCAAAAGGATTCCAGANGAATTCCAGGATTCTGGGAATGCCAGCAGGATTCCAGGGTTTTGGGAATTCCAGCAGGATTCCAGGGTTTTGGGAATTCCAGGCTTTTGGGAATTCCAGCAGGATTCCAGGGTTTTGGGAATTCCAGCAGGATTCCAGGGTTTGGGGAATTCCAGCAGGATTCCAGGATGTTTGGAGAGCCCGCGTGGCCTCGGGGCTGGCTGGGGACATTTTTCCATCCTGGGAATGGTCAGGAAGCCCCACGGGAGATCCTTGGTGGATTTTGGAGAGGTCGGGTGGGGACAAAGGGAGATGGGGAGGGTTTGTGGAGCAGGAGCTGTCCAGGGATTTACAGCCCCCAAAAACGGCCAAAAAGACCCAAAAAGGACCCAAAAATGGCCAAATTTCAAGTAGGAGGATCCTGGGCATGGAGAGGGGACACGGGGCCATCCCACGGGATCGTCGTTCCCGCATCCTTTTGGGACTGAGGGAGGTGGGATGGGCTTGAGGAACATCTCTGGTGACTTCAGGGTGAGCAGGGGACAGGGAACGCCGGTGGCACCCGGGGGGCTCCGGAGAGCTGGAGAGGGACCCATGGAGACCCCATGGTCCAAAGCGGGCCTGCAGCAGCCACGTGAGTTCTGTGAAGGAAAGATGGAAGCTCCATGGAAGTTCCATGGAAGGAAAGGCCAAATCCTCCTCTCCATGGAAGCTCCATGAAGGAAAAGCTAAATCCTCTTCTCCATGGAAACTCCATAGAAGGAAAGGTCAAACCTTCCTCTCCATGGAAGTTCCATGAAGAAAAAGCCAAATTGTCTCATCCATGGAAACTCCATGGAAGTTCCATGAAGGAAAGGCCAAACCCTCACCTCCATGGAAGCTCTGTGGAAACTCCATGGAAGTTCCATGAAGGAAAGACCAAATCTTCCTTTCCATGGAAGTTCCATGAAAGAAAGGCCAAACCCTCACCTTCATGGAAGCTCTGTGGAAACTCCATGAAAATTCCATGGAGGAAAGGCTAAGTCCTCTTCTCCATGGAAGTTCCATGGAAGTTCCATTAAGGAAAGGCCAAATCCTCTCATCCATGGAATCTCCATGAAGGAAAAGACCATATCCTCCTCTCCATGGAAGCTCCATGGAAGCTCCATGGAAGCTCCATGAAGGAAAAACCAAATCTTCCTCTCCATGGAAGCTCCATGGAAGCAAAGGCCAAACCCTCACCTCCACGGAAATTCCATGGAAGCTCCATGGAAGCTCCATGGAAGCGAAGCTCCTTGGACATCCCACCTCCCACCAGCACCCCAAACCAAGGGCTGGGGGTTGCATCCCAAGGAAGCTCCTTCCCACCTGTCCCAGCCTTTGGATGGGACCTGGGAGTGACTCCAAGAGCGCAGGAAAGGGAATTTAGGGATCGGGAAGGGGTGAGGAGAGGCTGGATCTCCCCAGGTCCCACGGGAAGCTCACGTCCCTCTCTGCCCTCCCCTGGGTGTCTCCACGGCCAGGCCACCGCCATGTCCCACCCCAGGCTGCTGCTGCTCCTCATCCTGCTCGGAGCTGCCGGGACCGGCCGGGCCCTGAGCCTCTCCAGCGCCGCCTCCATCTTCAGCTGCCTCAACGCCGCCCTGTCGGAAGCGCAGAAGATCCTTCCCGAGGAGAACGCCGTCCTGGAGAAGCGCGGCTCCGAGTCGCCGTCCCTGGAGGAGGCGTCCGAGGAGGACACAGCGGAGGAGGAGCTGGGCAAAAGGACATTCCCGGGGGACGGCCACCACAAATACGCGTCCCAGGCGCAGGGCAAGGGCAAGACCTACCAGAACCGGGCCAAGAGCGACCGGCGCACCAAGGTCACGCTGTCCCTCGACGTCCCCACCAACATCATGAACATCCTCTTCAACATCGCCAAGGCCAAGAACTTGCGGGCCAAGGCGGCGGCCAACGCCCACCTCATGGCCCAGATCGGGCGGAGGAAGTGACTGGGCCACCGCCAGCGGGGACTGATGGCCGGGTGTGACACCAGCGTGGTCTGGTTTTGACCCATCGGGCGACCTCACATCCATGTTCCTCCTCCTCCCCTTCTCTCCTCCCCGCTCTCCTCCGCCATTCCTTCCGGACATTTCCGCGCGCAGGGAAGAGGTTCCTGTCCCCAGCAGGGCACGGGGGACGCGTCACCCGGGAAGGTTCCTGATTAAAGCTGTGATCTCTGGAGTTTCCAATGCTTTGTTGTCCCATCTCCTGCCCCGGCTGTTCCGTAGGGATTCCAAAACCTCCCCCAGCTCGGCCTCTTGGCCCTGTCCCCATCACGGCCCTTCCAAATCCCACCACGAGCTGTCCCTGCCACGGCCACCAATCCACCAGGAAGGGAAAAGTACAGGGACAACCTCAGCAGGGATTTCCCAGCTCCTCCTCCTGGGATTTCCCTGAGTTTGGCACCAGCAACTTCAGCATCAACCTCCCCACCCACATGGTCCTGGTGTCCCCAAATGGACCCTGGCCAGGACCACCCACACGGCCCTGGTGTCCCCAGATGGGTCCCAGCCATTGTCACCCACACAGCCCCAGTGTCCCCAGATGGGTCCGGCCATTGTTACCTACATGGCCTCGGTGTCCCCTGATGGGTCTGGCCACTGTCACCCACCCAGCCCCTGTGTCCCCAGATGGACCCTGGCCAGGACCACCCATCCAGCCACAGTGTCCCCTGATGGGTCCAGCCAGGGCCACCCACACGGCCCTGGTGTCCCCACCTGGGCCCTCGCCATTGTCACCCACACAGCCCTGGTGCCCCCAGATGGGTCCTGGCCAGGGCCACCCCACGGCCTCAGGTGGGTTTGGATCCCAGGAGCCACAGGTGGCTCCGTGGCTGCTCCAAACCCACCCTGAGTCCCACCACAAATTCCCCCCTGTCCCTTCCCCCTTTCCCATGCTCAGTTTTCCAGCTGCTCCAGGTTCAGCTCTTCACCCACAGACCATCCGTGCTCATCCCGCTCCTTCCCGGCCCTCCACGCTCCCACCCTTCACCTTGGAATCACAGAACCCCTGGGTTGGGAGAGCCCTTCAGGACCATGGAGCCCAGCCCAGCCCCAAGCCCTGAACTAAAGCCTGGCCCCCAGTGCCACAGCCAGGCTTTGTTAAACACAGCCAGGGATGGTGACTGCAGCCCCTCCCCGGGCAGCCCTTGCAGAACTTGATCCCCCTTTCTGGAGAAGCTTTTTCCTGCTCTCCAGCCTGAGTTTGCCTTGGTGCAGCTGGAGAAATTGGAATATTGAGAAAGCTTGGAATGTTCATCCCTTCCTCTAAACCCACCTCCCAGCCCCGCTGAAATTCCAACTCTTCCCTCATCCCTGCACGCAGCAGGTTTGGGAGGTGGAGAGAAATTTGGGAAAGGAATTTGGGAAAGGAATATGGCCCTTCTTCCCCAGGAGATGCTCACCAAGAGGAGGAAATGAGATCCCACCAGCCCCATCCAGGGCATGGCCACGGGGACATTCCAGGTGGTACACCAAGGGACAACCGGAGGGTTGGAAACCCTGGTGGGTGGGAAATGTCCTGGAGAGCCATCAGAGGGACAATGACCTCCTGCCTCAGCTCCAAGGGTGCACAGGGGGGTCTCTCCTGGAATCTTGGATTATATGGATTTTTATAGCCCAGCAAATTCCCGGTGTTCTCACCCAGCAGGACACGGGCATTGTCCTCATTTTCCATGCAGGGAAACTGAGGCATGGGAAGAACAAGGTCCCACCTGCTCCGTGTCCAGGTGGACACTCATTCCTCTGTGGGTTGTCCAGGTGTCTCCAGGTTTTCCAGGCTCAGCCATCGGGATGCTCAGAGGATCCTTGGAAGGAGGATTTTCCTGGAACCCAGGGAGAAATCCCTGCTTTGAGCAGAAAGTTGGGAGAGATTTCCCAACCTGGAGCGGTGCTTTCCTGGGAATCCCAGTGGGAACAGATTTTCCCCCCACCAGCCCTGCTTGGGATCCTTCCCCAGCTCCTGGCTGGACAAGGAGAACATCCCAGCCCTGTGGGAGAGATGGAAATCCAAACATCGCCTGCCCGGAGCTCCCACTGTACCTTCCCTCTTCCTTCAAGGAAGGAAATTCCCAGGGAAGTGGGAAGGGATGAGCCCAGGGATCTGCTGGGGAGGGACAGCTCTTATCAGTGACAAGGAGGGGTGGGAAGGGAGGGATCCCCCCTCCTCAGCTGCATCCCAGGGGGAGTCCCACCCACACCCGGCACCTGGACCGATTCACCCTTCCCAAATGGATCCTTCCCGGCTGGATCCATCCCAAAGAGATCCTTCCCAGCTGGATCCATCCCAAATTCACCCTTCCCAAAGGGATCCATCCCAAATTCACCCTTCCCAAATGGATCCATCCCAAATGGATCCTTCCCAGCTGGATCCATCCCAAATTCACCTTTCCCAAATGGATCCTTCCCAACTGGATCCTTCCCAAATTCACCACTCCCAAATGGATCCATCCCAAATTCACCATTCCCAAATGGATCCTTCCCAACTGGATCCATCCCAAATTCACCCTTCCCAAATTCACCATTCCCAAATGGATCCTTCCCAACTGGATCCATCCCAAATTCACCCTTCCCAAATGGATCCATCCCAAATTCACCACTCCCAAATTCACCCTTCCCAAAGGGATCCATCCTAAATTCACCCTTCCCAAAGGGATCCTTCCCAGCTGGATCCATTCCAAATCCAAATTTACCTTTCCCAAATGGATCCTTCCCAAATGGATCCATCCCAAATTTACCCATCCCAAATTCACCCTTCCCAAATTGATCCTTCCCAAATGGATCCATCCC
Source organism: Peucedramus taeniatus (assembly GCA_013400575.1). Taxonomy (NCBI): domain Eukaryota; kingdom Metazoa; phylum Chordata; class Aves; order Passeriformes; family Fringillidae; genus Peucedramus; species Peucedramus taeniatus. The sequence goes on along the minus strand of WBNO01005947.1, from coordinate 11,273 downwards.
AAATTCACCCTTTCCCAAATGGCCCCTTCCCAAATGGATCCATTCCAAATTCACCCTTCCCAAATGGATCCTTCCCAACTGGATCCATCCCAAATTCACCCTTCCCAGCTGGATCCATCCCAAATTCACCACTCCCAAATGGACACTTCCCAACTGGCCCCTTCCCAAATGGCCCCTTCCCAAATGGATCCATCCCAAATTCACCATTCCCAAATGCATCCTTCCCAACTGGATCCATCCCAAATTCACCCTTCCCAAATGGATCCTTCCCAGCTGGATCCCTCCCAAATTCACCATTCCCAAATTCACCCTTCCCAAACGGATCTATCCCAAATTCACCCTTCCCAAATGGATCCATCCCAAATTCACCCTTCCCAAACGGAAGAGCAAACCAGAGGCGCTGCAGGAGTTCCGACATTCCCAAGGCCAGCAGGATCCTGAATTCCATCCTGGGACCGAGGAGGATCCAGCCCCACCTCCTGAGGGACAGATTCCAAAAATACAATCCTGGTATTTTGGGATACTCCCACGTTCACACCCGTGGGGTTTTGGCTGGGGAAACCAAGGCAATTCCCAGCAGCGACCAGGACAAGGAATGGGATGGATTTGTAGGGAATTCCATCAGGAGCTCTGGAGCAGGGGCTGCAGATCCACCTGGAGCCATCCCTGGTGGAACAAATCCCCTTCCCGGGATGCTGCCCTGCTCCCGGAACATCCTGTCCCACAGCTGGGATTTCCTGGGATTCCTGGCTGGCCCAGGTGGGGCTGGGACCACTCATCCCAGGATTTGGGGCATTCCCACCAGCCAGGAGCTCCTCGTGGACGGGAGGTGGAAAATCCAGAGCAGGGTGAGGTCCTTCCCCAAATCCCAGCCCCAGCTCCGTTGGGTGCTGGGTGGGATCTGCTCCGCGTCATTCCCGTGTTTTTCCTTTGATTCTTCAGCCATTCCCTTCCTGACCAGTTTTGAAGGATTTTTCCCCAGGAACAGCCTCATTTCCTGCTTTCCTCAGATGATCCCAACCCTCCACTGAAGCCAAGCAAGGTTTGGGACACACCAGGAATGTCCAAGAGGACCAAAACATGGGGTTAAATCATTCCCAAGGAGCTGTTTCCACATCCTAAATCTGGATAAAGTTCTAAAATCCCTTTTTCCAGCCTCTGGGACACCTCGTGTCCATGAATTCCTCAATTTTGTCTGTTTTGGGTGGAAAATAAAACCATGGTCCACTTGCAATGGGATTGGTCTCACTGGTGACTTCAGTCCTGCCTTTATCCCTTCTCCCACAACTTTTCCAGGACATCCCCACCTAATTCCCCACCTCTGATGGAATTTTTATCCCTATTTCAGGATTAAAAAGGAAGAGGAGTCAAACTTCAGGATTATTTGGGGTCAAGGATCTGGAGCTGCCCTGGAGCTGGGACAATCCAAATTTTCATGGATCCAGTGCTGGAGGAACCATCCCAGCCCCACGACCCCAATGCAGGAGCCCCATCCCCAGGAATTCCAGCATTTGGGAGAGGATTCCCAAATCCCATTCCCAGCCCTGAGGATTGCAAGGGAAGTTTGGAAAACGAGCTTAATCCTTTATATAAATTAGTTTAAAAATTGATTTCCCCCCCCCAAAAACAAAATCAATGAAAATAATTTTCCTGAATTCACGGGAAGTGCTGATGGACGTTATAGGGAAATTNTTATATAAATTAGTTTAAAAATTGATTTCCCCCCAAAAAAAAAAAAAAAAAATAAAAAATTCCTGAATTCACGGGAAGTGCTGATGGACGTTATAGGGAAATTAAAAATTTAAGGATTTAAAAGCCAAGAAAACTCCAAATTCAATGGATTTGCACCCTCAAAGCACCTCCATTCCCCACCTTGGCATTCCCAGAACTCCCGGAGCCTTTCCCAGAAGGAGGGGACAGGTTTTGGGGTCGTGTCCCCTGTCACCACCTCACCCACGAGACCTTTCTGCCACCACCAAACAATTCCAGGAGAGCAGAATTCCAGGGGCTTTGGGATCTCCTGGACCTCCTCAGGTGTGGTGTCCCCACCTCCAGCCAGGTGAATTCCACAAAGGACAAGGAGGAGTGCCGGGAATGTTCCATGGGTGCCATGATCCTGGTTGGATCCATGATATCCAGCTCTCACCCTGGAGCTCTGCTCTGTGCTCTCCTCTGCTGAAAATTCATCACTTTTAATTAATTAATTAATTAAAAGAGGCTTTTCCCAGCTCCTAAACCTGCTGGGGCTGGAAGGAGGCGTGGAAAAACCTCATTCCTTCTCCTGGGAATGCTCCAAGGAAAAGGGCAGCCAGGGGTGAGGCAGCTCCTGGGATTTCCCACCTCGGTGACCTCCCAGCCCCAGGAGAAATTGGGATTTAAATCCAGCTCCCTTCCCCTAGGTCAGTTCAACATTCCCGAGCCAGCCCTTCCATCTCTTTTTTTTTTTTTTCCCCTTTTTTTACCTTGGATTCCTTTTTTCCCTTTTTTTTTATTTTCCAGCCCAAGCTGCTTTTCTTGGATCCCTCCCAGCACGGGGAGTCCCCAGAGGAGGAGGAATAACCCTGCTGCAATCCAGGGAAAGGCAGGGGTCAGCCTCAATCCCCTTTTCCAGCTCATCTCAGCTTCCAGGAATTCTTGCATCACGTCTGGGAGCAGCCAGGAGAGGGAAGGAATTTTTTTTCAGGCAGACAGGGAGCTTGGACACGGTTTTATAGCAGCCAAAGTGCTGGAATTCCCATCTTAATTCCAATTAAATTTCCAGCCTTGGCAGCAGGACAGGGATTGCTTTAGCAGGAACGAGAGGTTTAAGGATTCCTTAGGGAATTGCTGGCAAAAGTATGGAAAAAAGTGGATTTAATCTAAAAGCGAAAGCGTGACAAAGCTCCTTGGCAAAGCTCAGCCTGCAGCTTTTACTGGATGGGTAAAGCTCAGGGAAAAAGCAAAATAAAACCTAAATTTGAGCAATGTGAAAGTAAAAATAAATAAAAACGAGCTGTGTGGAGGTTGGGAAGGGATAAAAGGAACGAGGGAGATCTTCCCATGGAATACCGAGGTTCAGAGGGGGCCCCTTCATCAACAATTTAAAGGTTTTAACCTTCAAATTAAAAATGAAATTCAAATTAAAGCACTTAATTAATGGTCTAACCAAAGCAATTTAACAAAAGGTTCTGTAGAATTTACTGTCAGCACAAAGTAATTAATTCAACGGGTTAATTATTAATAAAATGGGATTAAGAATGGGCTGGAAGAGGGATGTTCCCAACATTCCTGCAGACTGGAGTTTTGTAGGAGCATTCCCAGAAGAGAAAATAAAGCTGAAGTCACTCTATGAGGATTCACCTCTTGTGGAGACAACTGGAGGTGGCAGCTCCCCAAAAACTCTGGGATTTTCCCCAAAATCCCTCTCCAAGGTGACTCCAGCCACAGGACACAGCTCCCCTCTCCTTCCCCGTCCCTGTCCAGACCTGGAATCTTCTCAGGGGACAATCAAGGATGGGGTGACAACCTTTGGGGTGGCTCAAGGGACCAGGACCTTCTCAGGGGCCACCTTCAACCTGGTCCTTTTAGGGCCACCAAAGAGTTTTGGGATCCTGCCACCTCCTGTCCCAAATATCAAACGCAGTCCCCTGCCCTGCCTGGACCTGGAATCTTCTCAGGGGACAATCAAGGATGGGGTGACAACCTTTGGGGTGGCTCAAGGGACCTCGACCTTCCCAGAGACCACCTTCAATCTGGTCCTTCTTTTAGGGCCACCAAAGAGTTTTGGGATCCTGCCACCTCCTGTCCCAAATATCAGACACAGCTCCCCTCTCCTTCCCCGTCCCTGTCCAGACCTGGAATCTTCTCAGGGGACAACCAAGGATGGGGTGACAGCCTTTGGGGTGGCGCAAGGGACCTCGACCTTCCCAGGGGCCACCTTCAACCTGGTCCTTTTAGGGCCACCAAAGAGTTTTNGGGTGGCTCAAGGGACCAGGACCTTCTCAGGGGCCACCTTCAACCTGGTCATTTTAGGGCCACCAAAGAGTTTTGGGATCTTTCCACCTCCTGTCCCAAATATCAAACGCAGTTCCCTGCAGTTTTGGGATCTTTAATCTTCTCAGGGGACAATCAAGGATGGGGTGACAACCTTTGGGGTGGCTCAAGGGACCTGGACCTCCCAGGGGGCCACCTCAACCTGNGGGTTAATTATTAATAAAATGGGATTAAGAATGGGCTGGAAGAGGGATGTTCCCAACATTCCTGCAGACTGGAGTTTTGTAGGAGCATTCCCAGAAGAGAAAATAAAGCTGAAGTCACTCTATGAGGATTCACCTCTTGTGGAGACAACTGGAGGTGGCAGCTCCCCAAAAACTCTGGGATTTTCCCCAAAATCCCTCTCCTCTCCAAGGTGACTCTGGCCACAGGACACAGCTCCCCTCTCCTTCCCCGTCCCTGTCCAGACCTGGAATCTTCTCAGGGGACAATCAAGGATGGGGTGACAACCTTTGGGGTGGCTCAAGGGACCAGGACCTTCTCAGGGGCCACCTTCAACCTGGTCCTTTTAGGGCCACCAAAGAGTTTTGGGATCCTGCCACCTCCTGTCCCAAATATCAAATGTGTGGGGTGACAACCTTTGGGGTGGCTGGCTGGACCTGGAATCTTCTCAGGGGACAATCTGGGATGGGGGCTTTGGGGTGACAACCTTTGGGGTGGCTCAAGGGACCAGGACCTTCCCAGGGACCTCCTCAACCTAGTCCTGCTGTCATCAGCCCTGGCCTTTTAGGGCCACCAAAGAGTTTTGGGATCCTGCCCCCTCCTGTCCCAAATATCAGACACAGCTCCCTGCCCTGCCTGGATCCANGGACAATCTGGGATGGGAGCTTTGGGGTGACAACCTTTGGGGTGGCTCAAGGGACCAGGACCTTCCCAGGGACCTCCTCAACCTAGTCCTGCTGTCATCAGCCCTGGCCTTTTAGGGCCACCAAAGAGTTTTGGGATCCTGCCACCTCCTGTCCCAAATATCAAATGTGGCTCCCCTGTCCTCTCCCCATTCCTGGCTGGACCTGGAATCTTCTCAGGGGACAATCTGGGATGGGGGCTTTGGGGTGGCTCAAGGGACCTGGACCTTCCTCAACCTGGTCCTGCTGTCACCACCCTGAACTTTTAGGGCCACCAAAGAGTTTTGGGATCCTTCCACCTCCTGTCCCAAATATCAGACACAGCTCCCCTGTCCTCTCCCCATTCCTGGCTGGATTTCCCTGTTTTGGGAATATTTCCCAAATCCTCAGCACTCCCCCAAACCACCAGGATTTGCTCAGGCAACACCTGAGCTTCACCAAAGGTGGTGAGGAGGCCAAAAAGTGCTCCTGACGACACAAAAGTGATTCCCTGATCCCAGACATGGAATTCCCTGAGCAGCAGCCAGCTCCAGACAGAAATTCCCACAGGATATAGGACACTTCCCCCACAGCACTCATTAGGGTTGATGACTCTCCCAGCACACCCTGATCAGCATCTGCTCTTCTCCTCAGGACATCTGCCAGCAGGAACCTCCCCACAAAACCCCCCTGGGGGAATCCAAGGAATTCCGAGCCAAAACAACCCTCTTTATTCACGTACAAAAAGCCATTTGCATAGAAGTGTACAGGTGCATTTCTAATTCCAAAGTGCTTTCAACAAGGAAAAGCCAGAGCAAGAGTTTGCCATTCCAGCCAAAGCAGGCAGCTTGCAACATTCCCCGGGTTAGGAACCGGGATCTCCTGGCTAGGCGGGATGTCAGGCCTAAGTTAGGCCCGACTCATCAACAAACAGCAGTGGGATAAAGCTCAAGACACCCAGGCTACAGAGGAGCTCTGCGAGCCCAAACTATGCAAGCAGGGGAGGTTTAAAACAGCAAACGCGGCCGGACCTCCGGCACCTCCAGGCCCTCAGGAACTGGGGACACAAGTTTGGATTCCAGCTGAGGTCAAGACCAGGCCGCAGTCTGTCAATACTCATCCTCATCACCCTCCTCCTCCTCCCCGTCCGCCGAGTCCCTTCCAACCTCCTCGTAATCCTTCTCCAGGGCCGCCAGGTCCTCCCTGGCCTCGGAGAACTCGCCCTCCTCCATGCCCTCCCCCACGTACCAGTGCACGAAGGCCCTCTTGGCGTACATCAGGTCAAACTTGTGGTCCAGGCGGGCCCAGGCCTCGGCGATGGCCGTGGTGTTGCTCAGCATGCACACGGCGCGCTGCACCTTGGCCAGGTCGCCCCCGGGCACCACCGTGGGCGGCTGGTAGTTGATGCCCACCTTGAAACCGGTGGGGCACCAGTCCACGAACTGGATGGAGCGGCGCGTCTTGATGGCGGCGATGGCGGCGTTGACGTCCTTGGGGACGACGTCACCGCGGTAGAGCAGGCAGCACGCCATGTACTTGCCGCGGCGAGGGTCGCACTTGACCATCTGGTTGGAGAACTCGAAGCAGGCGTTGGTGATCTCGGGCACGGAGAGCTGCTCGTGGTAGGCCTTCTCCGCCGAGACGATGGGCGCGTAGGTGGTGAGCGGGAAGTGGATGCGCGGGTAGGGCACCAGGTTGGTCTGGAACTCGATGAGGTCCACGTTGAGGGCGCCGTTGAAGCGCAGCGAGGCGGTGACAGAGGACACGATCTGGCCGATCAGCCTGTTGAGGTTGGTGTAGGTGGGGCGCTCGATGTCCAGGTTGCGGTGGCAGATGTCGTAGATGGCCTCGTTGTCCACCATGAAGGAGCAGTCCGAGTGCTCCAGCGTGGTGTGGGTGGTCAGGATGGAGTTGTAGGGCTCCACCACGGCCGTGGACACCTGCGGGGCCGGGTACACCGAGAATTCCAGCTTGGATTTCTTGCTGTACTCCACGGAGAGCCGCTCCATGAGGAGTGAGGTGAAGCCGGAGCCGGTGCCTCCTCCGAAGCTGTGGAAGACCAGGAAGCCTTGGAGTCCACTGCACTGGTCAGCCTGCAGTCAGACACAGCTCCCCTATCCCAAGGACTGGAAAACTATCCCAAGAACATTGGATATTTATCCCTTTCAGGACTGGAATAACAATGCCAAGAAAAGGGATATTTATCCCTATAAGGACCGGGATAAATATCCCAAGAAAATGGGTATTTTTCCCTGTAAGGACCAGGATAATTATCCCAAGAAAAGGAATATTTATCCCTATAAGGACGGGGATAATTATCCCAAGAAAATGGGTATTGTTCCCCATAAGGACTGGGATAACTATCCCAAGAATATTGGATATTTATCCATTTAAGGACTAGGATAACCCTCCCAAAAAAAGAATATTTATCCGTTTAAGGACTGAGATAACCCTCCCCAAAAAAGGATATTTATCCATTTAAGGACTGGGATAACCCTCCCAAAAAAAGGATATTTATCCATTTAAGGACTGGGATAACCCTCCCAAAAAAAGGATATTTATCCATTTAAGGACTGGGATAACCCTCCCAAAAAAAGGATATTTATCCATTTAAGGACTGGGATAACCCTCCCAAAAAAAGGATATTTATCCATTTAAGGACTGGGATAACCCTCCCAAAAAAAGGATATTTATCCATTTAAGGACTGGGATAACCCTCCCAAAAAAAGGATATTTATCCATTTAAGGACTGGGATAACCCTCCCAAAAAAAGGATATTTATCCATTTAAGGACTGGGATAACCCTCCCAAAAAAAGGATATTTATCCATTTAAGGACTGGGATAACCCTCCCAAAAAAAGGATATTTATCCATTTAAGGACTGGGATAACCCTCCCAAAAAAAGGATATTTATCCATTTAAGGACTGGGATAACCCTCCCAAAAAAAGGATATTTATCCATTTAAGGACTGGGATAACCCTCCCAAAAAAAGGATATTTATCCATTTAAGGACTGGGATAACCCTCCCAAAAAAAGGATATTTATCCATTTAAGGACTGGGATAACCCTCCCAAAAAAAGGATATTTATCCATTTAAGGACTGGGATAACTCTCCCAAATAATACAGCACAAAATTCTGCTTAGAGCACTCACTGAGCATCTTAAGCCCGGTTTTAACGTGACAATTCTCTGCTTTTAGGACAAACACACAAATCCAGGGGCTTTCCCAAGCTCCAAACCAAATCCCAACAGCACCAACAACCCTTGGACCTCACCTACCAACATTTTTTCATTTAAGACTTTTTCATTTTAAGACTTCTACCCTAAATTCCAAAAATATGAATGGTGCTATTTTAACCAGAATGGCTAAAGATATTTTTTTAATTTAAGACTTTCATTTTAAGACTTCTACCCCAAACTCCAAAATGTTGTCCAGAATGGCATTATTTTAACCCAAAAGGTGGTGTTTCCCCTCACCATCTTCCGGATCCTGCTGAGCACGGTGTCGATGATCTCCTTGCCGATGGTGTAGTGGCCGCGGGCGTAGTTGTTGGCGGCGTCCTCCTTGCCACTGATGAGCTGCTCCGGGTGGAAGAGCCCGTGGTAGGTCCCAGTCCTGATCTCATCTGCACCAAGAGGAGAAATCAGGGAGAGCAGAGCGCTAAGAAAGGTTTTGGGAGAAGCTGATGGAGCAAAATCCATGGGATGTCCAGCGGGAGGTCATGGCACGGTTAGGGAAGGGTTGTGGGAATAATGGAAGGGGAGGAATGAACCCACACAGGTAAGGTCCTACCAGAACTCCATCTTCACCCTACACCTAGCCTGAAATCCTAAATTAATCTGGTTTAATGAGCTAGGACACCACAATTCCAGTGTTTTTGTGGGATCGGTCACCACAGGCAGCTTGGAGGAGAAGTCTGGAAGCTCCACCTCCATCCTCTGCTCTCCAGCATGGAAGGGACACAGACAAAGCCCCTCCAGTGCTGACATTTCCACCAGACCCAGCTCCAGAGAGTTTTTAAATCCACTCCATCCCAAGACTGGACACATTCCATCATCTCCTGGCTCGCTCATTAAGTTCTCCATTTAATACCTTAATGAGGAGTCTTATAATCAAGCAGCACCCAAACAAAAGTCTGCAATCCTTTAATTAGGACTAATGAGTCACATCCCAGATGGGAAGATAGGAGGAGAAGCCTAGAAGGCAGGAGCAGGTGGTTAGATATGGAGTAATTTCCAAAATAAATAATTATTATTTCCTAGGAAGTCACCTCCAATTGAGGTGCCACACAAACACCCAGAGATGCCGAGGGAGCTGGAAGGGGAAGTGGGAATCTTTTGGAAGCCATCAGGTTGGAAAAGATCTCCAAGATCAAGTTGGCCAAACAGGACAAGCCCATGGCATGTGTGGCACCCCACTTTGTGGGTGGCACCAGAACCAGATGCGCCACATCTGGCCACGGGATGGTGGAATTCCAGCCAGGACCACCAAGGCTGGCAAATCCAGGTCACTTTCCACCTGCTGAAGGTCCCAAAAGGAGGGAACAAAGACAGCTCAGTGACAACCACGGGTTTGTCCCTCCTGGTCCCTTCGGAAGTGTAAATTGTGTCTGCTTCCAATGGCTGGAGACATTCAAGCAGAGCAGAGTGGGAACATCAGGATCCCATGGAAAAAGGGGTGGGAATGATGGATAAAGATGGATCAGGGGCAAAATCCTGGTTTTACCAATGACAGTGGGCTCCAGGTCTATGAACACTGCCCGGGGCACGTGTTTGCCAGATGCTGTCTCACAGAAGAAGGTCTCGAAGGAGGAATCCACTTGCTCGGAGTTGGGATCCATGGATTTCACCTGCTTGGAGCCGGGAATGGTCCCGTCGGCCTGGATGCCGTGCTCCAGGCAGTAGAGCTCCCAGCAGGCATTGCCCATCTGCACTCCGGCCTGCCCGATGTGGATGGAAATGCACTCCCTCTGGAAAAGGGAAAGGGGGAATTTCACACATCCTATAGATGGAAATGCACTGAAACAGGGAATTTCACACATCCTATAGATGGAAATGCACTCCCTCTGGAAAAGGGAAACAGGGAATTTCACACATCCTATAGATGGAAATGCACTCCCTCTGGAAAAGGGAAACGGGGAATTTCACACATCCTATAGATGGAAATGCACTCCCTCTGGAAAAGGGAAACAGGGAATTTCACACATCCTATAGATGGAAATGCACTGAAACGGGGAATTTCACACATCCTATAGATGGAAATGCACTCCCTCTGGAAAAGGGAAATTTCACACATCCTATAGATGGAAATGCACTTCCTCTGGAAAAGGGAAATGGGGAATTTCACACATCCTGGGGATGGGGAGTTCCAGCCCCCACGGTTCTCCCTGGGGATGATGAGGGAAACAGGCAGTGTCCACCCATCACGGGAGCTGGAATCAAACCGGGATCAAACTGGGATCTGCTGGACACAGCATTCCTGGGAAAGGCTCTCCCAGCCCAGGGAAGGAGGAAGGAAGGAGCTGCTGGCTCCGTGCTGGGGCAAGAAGCAGCGCCAGCTCCTCGGAGCCGCTGCCGATCCTGATGGGACATCAGCAACAGCGGCTCCAGGCTCTGGAGCCCGGAAAAAAGAGCTCAGGGAGAAGCCAAGCTTGGAAAACCTGAGCCAAGCTGGAGTCACAGAGGCTGGAGAAAACAGGGATTGCCCCAGGGCAGAGCAAGGCCGGGCTGGCTCCGAGTCCGGATTTATCCAGGTCATCTCCAGCAGGCTGTGACTCCGGGGAAGCTCCACGGGGAGCGGCGGCTCCTGGAGGCTCCCTGGGCACTTCCCTGGGTAATTGGCACCTGCTGCTGCCACCACGCCAAGATCAAAGGCATGGCACTGCCTCCTGTCCCAGATCCCGAGCCCAGGATCCCAGTTATTGCCGTGCTGCTTCCCAAGGGTCGCCGGGAAAGGGAGCTGATCCCACCTGGGAAGGACAAGTGTGGCTGATCCCATTATTTGGGGCATCATCCATGGGCAGCTTGGCTCAGGTCTCGCCTCATCTCACCAAGATGGGGTCTCCAGAGGTAAGCCCGGCTTAGAGAGGGGTGGTGGGAACAGCAGATCCCAAAATGTCCTGGGCACAACCACCCAAAGTGCCCGGGGGTCTCCAGAAGATTCCAGCTGGACATCAATCATTTGTGGCAGGGAAATGATCCAAGGAAACTTCTCCATCCCGTTCCCCAAGCATGGATGTGCCAGGATTTTCCCATCCCTCAAGGAACTCCAGAGGCCACCACAAAGCAAGGCAGGACTGGATCATTCCTGGGACACGGGGACACCGACCCAGAGCTGCCCAAACACCCCCAAAGCCCAGTGTGGGACCAGCCCCCAGTTCTGAGGGGTGGGGAGGCTGCTGGGATCAGGGATTGTC
>WBNO01005945.1:27549-101500 GCA_013400575.1 Peucedramus taeniatus | reverse complement strand
CAGGCCATGCAAAACCAATACACCTGGGAAGAAGAGTGTCAGGCTACAGGCAGAGGGCTGCTTTGGCAGCAGGGGCCTGGCTCTCCTTTCTGCTGGAGAGCCCAGGAACATCCCTCTCCCTCACAGCCACTCTTAGGAGCACTGGAAGTGTGGCGGAGCCCAGCTGCCTGCTCCCTGTCCTGGTGAAGAAGCTGTGCTTGGTGTCCTGCCGCTGCTGCTGCGGCTTATGAAGCAAGGCTAAAGGTTGTTCCTCTGGGCAGTTGGCTCCTGGCACTGGCTGCTCTTCCCTGCCTGCAGCCTTTGTCCTGCCAGTCCAGTGCTCTGCCTGAGTGTTGGGAAGGAACAGGTGGGGTGGTGCCAGAACAGCAGCCCATGGGAGCAGGGGTCAGGGCTGTGTGACAGCACCAGGGCTGGTGGCAGCGGTGCCCTGCAGCCCTTTGCTGGGCTCTGTAGGCAACAGAGCTGAGCCACTCACTGCAGCACCAAATGTCTGGGCATCCTCCAGCCCTTATTCAGCTGCTGCAGCTGCCTGAGTTGACACTATACAAAAGGCCAGGCATGCTGAGGCCTAGGCCACTCAATGTATGTGATGCACAATGCATGTTTTTTTAATTTGATTTTTTAATTTTTTTTAAAAAATAAGTGCCCTGTAAACTTAGACTTGAGTGATAGGCCCCTTGTGGGCCACGTAACAAGAGACTTCCAGCCTGGGCTAGCCCCGTGGCGAGGAACTTGTAGCAAGGTATTTATCTTTACCTTAGCTTGCCACAAGTTTTGCTACTGTGCAGAGAATGTCTGAGCCTTTCTCCTTCCCCGGCATCTCTTGGTCTCAGTGAAACCTCTGGTGTACTCCATGAAGGGACCTTGGGTCTGCTGGATAGGAGCAGAGGGCTACAGATGCCCCCAGTCTCTCTGAGCTTGCGGTGGCCCTTCCCCAGGCCTTGAAGATGGACAGAGCTGCACTGGTGAGATGTAGTGGTTCCCAGAGGGGTGCAGATGGATGCTACCAGTGTCCTGTTTTCCTGCTGTGGGAGAGTCTTGTGCTGCTGGATTCTGTCCTGGTGCTGTCCCCACAGCTTTATCAGCTGGAGACATGCACAGGCACCTTAAAGTTGTAATGCTAGGCGCCAGGGCTCAGCCTACAGCCTGGAAGTTGTTTCAGTGGGGTAAGTTCTGCTCTGGCTCTTGGAGCAGCAGTTTGGCTGGCCTGCAAAAACCCTTAGGGTGTGCCATGTACCTAAGTGTCACAGAGTGATTCTTTGGGGCAAGGCAGTAGTGGGGAGACCTCCTTGACCACAGAAGGCATCCCATGCCTTGCCAGGGTTCTGAGGGACTTGACAGCCTTTTGATAAAGGAATGAAAACAGAGCAGGAAGAGAGTGCTACTTCCCACAAGAGCTGGAGTGCCCCAGATCCATCTTCTGGGTTACTCCAGCAGAAAATTGATTGAGCACTGGAACAGGCTCCCCAGGGATGTGGTCACAGCACCAAACCTGTCTGATTTCAAGAAGTATTTGAACAATGCTTTCAGGCACATGATGGGATTCTTGGAGTGACATGTACAGGGCCATGGAGTTGGACTTGATGATCCCAGTGAGTCCAATCCAACTCAGCATATTCTGATTTGGTAGGGGAGGGATGGGAAGTGAGAGCTGGGGTAGGAGCAGCTCAACTGGGTGGGTGATGGCAGGGCCTGCTGGGGGCCAAGCTGAGGCAGGTGGGGGAAGACCAAGGCGCTCATGTGCTGCTGGCAGGAGGGGTAAGGCCTTGGAGGGGGCACAGAGAGTACCTTGGAACCTCCTGCAGCACAGAGACCACTGTGAAAAATGAACCAAACCCAGGTCTCCTACACATCTGGCTACTTGGATGGGACTGCTCCCTGTTGGAGCCCAGCAGGGTTGTTCTGAGCTGTTGCACCCACTTGGTCTGAAATCTCTGCGTGGTCCTTCCTGGAGAGCAGCTCTAACTGCAGCTGCATGTGTCTTCTAGCTTGACCTAGCACTGTATTTTCTGGACCCTCCTGGAACACATTTGCAGCAGTACAGGAGGGGCTGTACAGGACAGGCTTAGTGTCTCGGTTTTGAGACAAATTTCAGGAGAAAACGCCCTGGAATGAGTGTTTCCTCTGAAGAGAAAGGGCTTCAGTAACTCCCTTTTCTGCCAGTGAGAGAAATGGATACTAGGTGGTGAAACTGAAAAAAACCTGTTTATTAACAAAAAAAATAAGGGTGCCTGCAAGACACAGAAAAAGTAAAACAAAAGTTGAATAAATGCTAGATATTGAAATTGTGGAACCCTACCCTCTCCCCCTCCCCTCCCTCCCCAAAACCCAGTGCCAGCCTTCTCCCGGCTGCAGGCACCTTCCCTGCGCTGCAGTTCCGGGCACAGCCAGCAGGGGCGCTGGTGGCTCCCGGCCGGGCAGGGCGATGATTCCCCCGGGGCTGCAGGGGGCGCTGTGGCGCGAGCTCGGCCGCCTCTCTGCACACGGCAATGGCGGGCGGGCTGGCGGAAGGGATGGAGACGGGGCTTCCTTGGGAACCCTCAGGGACAGCCGGCCCCGCTGCACCTGCGGCTGGTGAAATGGACTGCAGCAGGAACCTCTGAGCAGCAGGCTGGAACGGCAGGGTGAGCTCACACAGAGCTAGCAAGCAAAAGGTAGCAGAAGCTCTGCAGCTGTAGCTGGACTGTGGGACCTCCTGGGGGTAAAAAGTGTAGCAAAAAAGCCTGGAGCAGTAGCAGGGGCCCAGGGGGGTTCTGGGCAGCAGCAGCCCGGCTCTGGAGCAGGGCAAGGGAGAGGCCCCGCGGGATTTTTCAACAGCACGGCTGGTCCCTAGGTCTGCACTGTGCAAGGAGGCAGCCCTCAGTGAGGAAACAAGGGTGCTCCCACGTCCTGGTGCTGCATGTGTTGGCTCCGGGCTTCCCACAGCAGAGCAGCAGAAAAAGCAAGCTGGCAAGTCCAATCACAGTACCGAAGCAAAAAAAAAACTAAAAAGCAAAGCCAAAAGAAATAGCAGGATTTTTGGTCAGAGGCACCAGCTCTGTGGTCAGTCCAACAGCCCATGCAGAAAAGGGAGGAACTGCCTCTCAACTCGCCCCTAGCTCCCTCTGGAAACCCCGGCCTGTCTCCCATTCATGGTGGTAGTCCCAAAGCCAGGGAGAATGGGTGTGGGGCAGGGACAGCAGGCACTCCTGGGCACAAAGCAAAACAGATCAAAAACCCCAAAAATTATGGAGGATAATAAGCCACCCCCAAGACACTTAGTCATGAGAAAGAAATTCTGTGTCATCCTGTTCACAGATGCCATGAAACACCTCCCTGCTCATGTTGTGGCACTGGGTGCCTTTCCTTGTTTCCAACTAGCTTGATTTAGATGTACGCCAGGATGGCCTGGCCTGTGCCATATAGCCAGGATCAGAGCAGCCCTTTGCCTCTTCTTTTCAGTGTGGTGACATGAGCCATGGACCAGCGTCAGCATGCAGTATTGGTCACCTCATGCTGCCCTGAGCACTGCCTACCTGTAGGACCTGTTGAGTTTTGGTGTTCCTGCTGGGGAGGGAGGGACAGGGGGGTACGGAGGGGTCACTGGGGCTGGCCTGTGGGCTGGCAGCAGTGCAAACGGTGCCCTTGTGCCAGCAAGTCTGACAGCTCACGCCACATGGAGTGGGGTTTGCATGCTACTGGCGGGAAACGAGAGGCAGGTGTTTCTGGGATTTCTGTCTTAAGACACTTGTCAAATACTTTTGAGGTCTTTGGCACCTGTTGCTGCTACTGTGGAGCAGACAACTGCTGATGGTTTGCTGCCCAAAAAGCATCTAATGCTGACAGCTCTGTTGAGTGTGCCGTGGCTGGAGCAGCAGTGGGGAGGGCACAGACTGTGACCTTACCTTGTCCCCTTGATTGTCACAGCATGTTTATCCTGGGGAGCTGCAGCAATGCCCCATCCACACAGGATCGATGCTGTTTCTGATGTTGACCATGCATGTGGCAGGGCTGGTCCTGGCCTTCCTGCCACCACAGCAGTGGTAGGAGGGAGGCAGTGAGGCCAGCTTTCTCCTGCATCTGGCAGTGTCCAACCTATGCCCAGTCCCCAGAGAATCAGGCCTGGGCAGATGTGTGTCAGCTCATCATCTTGCCTGGTCCTTAGAGTGCATGAAGCCCAGGAGGGGGTGCTGGGCGCCGTTCCTCTGTGTTTGGGTTTAGCTGCTCTGGCAGTGCCTGGGAGCTGTGGCCATTGCAGACACAGGCTAAAACATCCTGCTGGCCAAGCTGGACTACAGCTACTGTTGCAGGGAGCCTGAGGGAACACTTTGTTCACCCCAGAGAGCTGTCAAGGTGTTGCAGTTTTGGAGACAGGCATGCGACAGAACACACCAAAGTTCATGCAACAACAGACGGAGTTTATTGTTGGGCGCCCCTATTTATAGGGGCTTCAAATTTCCCGTGCTTACACACCTGATTGGTTGGGATCTTAACACCACCCAGCTCACTGGCCAATGATATGTCTGCATTCATAATTAAATGGGATTGACTGGGGTCCCCTGTTTGAATTTGAATCCGACCTATCACTATCATACCGAGGACTTGTTTATTTCTATTCTCTGACAAACTTAGGCTGGTCAAGTTGGTGTCTGTTATGGCCAATTTATCTGTGCAGCTTCAGACCAGCTGCAGCTGTCACAGTTCCCCCTTTCTGTTAAAAAAATGCAAAGTATTCTTTGTCATCCTTCTGCAAGGGCTCTTTGCAGACAGGAACAAGATGATTCCACCAAACGGGACAAACCCAGCCCCGCCCACCCACCGATGTATCCTATGTATCATTGGAGAGATAGAATTCATATCCAGGAGCTGTCAAACGGGATTACCAACAATACAAGTTTTCAAAATGACAGGCCACAGTCTCGTTACTTAGAAGTTACAATTTTACAACTTAACTCTACAAACAGGAAACATTTCAACTTTAGAACCATGAGAAAACCAACTAACAGGAGAAACTATTTGTCTTAATTCAGGTTTGCAATTCATGTCCTTAAACAATTAATACCCTTAAGTCCTCACATCTTTAAATATATTTACAAATTTCAACTTGTCATGGTTAGACGCTGGTGCAATGCCAGTGCACCCATGAAAATATATTTTTCTCAAATGGTTGTTGTGAGATGTGACCAGAAAGAGAGCAGAACAGGCTCAAGCTTAGAAATAAAGAAAAAATTTATTAATCTGCACTAACATAAAAGGGACACACAAAATTCAGAATGAAAACCTTCCAAAACATTCCTCCTCCCCCCACCTAATTTCCACCAAAGCACAGTGAGACAAAACCTTAGATTCTCAGTCAAGTTACCACCTCTCAGATAATCAATTCTCAGTTCATCGAAGGAGAGAGGAATCTCTCTTGTACCATAGTCTTCCCCAAGAAACACAGTTGAAACCTCTTCTGTTTCCATGTCACACATGGCACCACCCAGAGAAAATCTGCCATCGTAACATCCTCCTTCCATGTACAGTGCTCTCACCACTGTCCATGGATTAAAACTGCTTGTAGGGTTCCCTTTAAGGATGCTTTGCCAAGTACCAAAAAAACAGCAGTTTCTCATTTTGGGGACAACATTCCTCTCCCATTTTCACCTCCCCTGGGGCCAAGGGTCTTGAGAACAGAGATCCTCTTCTTCCCTGAAGACAGAGGGCACCACCACACCCTCCTCATCTTTCTCTGTTCATTTCACTCCTGCACTGGCAATCACTGCAGCAGGTCACTCTCTTGGCTCAAGCCATTGCATGGCTATGAACAATGCAATGCTCATAGCTACCGCTAAATGCTACCCCTAAATGCAGTCTCGGTGTTACAGGAAAATTGGTTCAGTCTATGGCTATACAAGAAAAGTCCAGCCAAAGGCCACTCCATCATCTCTTCCCACCTAGGATTCTTTCCCATCTTCTCCTGACATCTCAAGTCCCAGGCTGTCTCTGTTCTCTTTCAAATCAAGGAGGATTAGTGTTTGGCAAAGTTTTCTTTGTCTAAGAAAGGGTTAAAGTCTCAGTCTCTGCTGCCTTCAGGACTGCTGAAATCTCACAGCAGCCTGCCCAGGACTCTCAGGGTTGGGCACCTTCGCGAAGCACCCCCGCTTCTCTTTCTCTGCCGGTGTGCTGCCAGCACATGATATCAAATTTCAAGGTGGCACAGACTCTCTCTCTCTCTCTGAGGGGGGCTGCCCGGGACATCTCGGTGTTTCTCCACCCCTCCGTTCTACAGGGGCCAGCCCAGTTCCATTCCCTTCACCCCCCTTCTCTATCCGGGTCTCTGGCCTACCTCAGCCTAGGCCGCATGGCTTCCCCTCCCCTGCCCAGCCACAGGCAGGGCTGGGGAGGTCTGAACTCTGACTGGAGCAAAAAAAGAGAGTCCCTCTGGGAGTTCTCTGCTTTTAACCCCCTGTTTTCTCAGAGGCATGTCTATGTCTTCAATGGTTACACCAGGTGTCAGTATTCAAAACTGACCACTGATTGGTTTGGCTATAACTTCCCGAGAAAACTCACTTCCTTGTCAATCTACGACACAACTTTACACTACAAACAAGAAACTATTCAACTCAAAACCATCTCAATTAAAAACACACATCCTTCTGCCACTGATGTCTCCCAAATGTTTAAGTCTTGGGATTCAAGTAAGGTAATGAGTAGATTGTCTTACCATTGTTAATAATCTTCTGCCTCCGACAAACTGTTGTCTTGCTAGGTCATATTATGACTTCATTGAAAAATATGAGAATATCCAAGACTTTTAAGGGGGGGTGTGTGGGGGGTGTGTGTACATCCACCCCACACTCCCCCTTTCTTTGTTTTTACAACTTAACAGGAATATAATTCAACCCTACCAAAGCATGCACTTTTGAATGAAATTAACAAGGTGAAACTTACAACTGCCTATATGCTTTGTCATCGTCCAGGGTCTGAGGAGCCCTCTTTTCACAATGAGGACTTGGAGAGCCTTTTCCGGACAAGGCTTCCATGTCTACCTCAAAGGAAAGGGGTCCAGCTTCTGCAAAGCCAAAGCAGCTAGTCAAAGTGACCTGCTTTCATTTTTAGCACAGAAACACCTGGGTTTGTTGGCATTCTTTCCTGGCCAGCCAAGGCCAGGGCTTGGCCAGAGCCAAGACCCAGGCTGGGAGGGCTTTCCTAACATATTCTGAAAAGAAATCTTTCAGTAATAACTCATAGCTTTGTCATATATCCTTATCTAAATGACCAATGATATTATAAATAGCCTGTAAATAACTATAACAATGCACATATATATACATCCCCTTTTGAAAGTGCCTTTTACTTTTTTGGCATGAACAAATCAACTCAAAACAATCAAAGGAACCATCCCCCGTGTCTTGGTTAGGTTTTTCAGGCCACATCCTGCTTTATGCTTAAAAGTGACACATCCTTGTGTTAGTAATGTCCTTAAAATATTTGATTCTCGAGGTCCTTGAGTAAAGTCACAAGTGAATTGTCACTACAGGGGTGTCCTTGTTTGAAAGACAGGTATCTGCCAGCAAAAGCTGGAATCTCCCTTTGAATAGAGAATGTAAACCCCCTCCCTCAGATTATTATAATTTTGCAGTTGGAGGCTCTCAGGCAGAGATTTGGGAATAGGAATAACAGTTTTTACTAGGAATATTAAACAAAAAAAAAAAAACCACGAGAAAAGACAAATGTAATAGCACCAAGAGACAAGCAAAACAAAACAAACAAAACCCTAGAAAAACCCTGACAGAGTCAGGGATGTGACCTGACACCCTGGGTGTAAGGGTGTTAAAAGCAGTCCAGATGAAATCCTCCTGGAGTAGTAGATGCAGTTCTGTGGAGTGGAGATGGTCCTGTAGAAAGTCCAGTGGTGACGAGATGAGTCCAGTCTTCCTCCGGGAAGAAATCTAGTGGAAAACAAAACAGGGTCTGGACATCCTTTCTGAACGGTGCCCTTCGGACCCCTGAACTGTCCTGTTCACTGCTGTTCCCCAGGAAAAAACCTGCTGCCCCCTTTTGTTTCAGTCAAGTACCCATAAGTACCCAGCAATTAGTTACCTAGCAAAACCACCAGGAAAAAATTCCACAAACACAAAAGAAACAGATCCAACCCCCAACCAGGGTCCCACAGATGATCCATGGTGTATATCGGACTTCCCCTGTGAAGGTCTCTTCTCTTGGATGTGATCTTAGCTTATGATGGGTATATACAACATTAACAACATTATTTAGCTGTATTTATAGAATCCCTTTGCACAGTCATAATACCAAAAACATAGTGCAAAATCAGTTGGGTTATCTGTCTCTATAAATACGGGTAGTTGGCAGCATTACAGAGCAGAGAGGACACCAATGAAGTCGTTTCTTGAAGTTGGAGGGAATTAAGTTAGTCACTTACACAGCTATTGTACTGAGTCATTCACTGTAAGAGATGACACACTGCAGGTTCTCTGGAAGTCAGAGGAATTTGTATTAATTTTAACAGAATCCTTGTAATTTGCAGAGGTGGTGAACACAAATGCTGGCTTAATGAAATATGGACAATAACATCTGGTAGAAGAGGTTTCAGATCTTGGTTTCAGTCTACCCTAATTAATGGGACCTCATTAGATAAGTGAATATAAAACATCTGTTTATGTTTGGGTCTCTCTTTACTTTTAAGTGCTGCAGTACTTAAGATTGTCAAATCAGCACTTCCATGAGCATTCATTTTGCAAAACGCAGTATTGGGTAATAGCTGTAGACTAAAACAATAACATTCCTCTGTATAAATTAAATCATACTTTAAAGAAATGAGTAGTCTAGGAGTTATGTACAAAGAAAATCAACAATCACTGTTGAAATGAAATGCAAAATGTTACTGCTACTCCTGCTGTCTCAGATACCTTTGAAATAAATTTAACAAGACCCTTAAAATGTATTTATAGGTTTACAAGTCAAGTTTCAGAAAAATCAAATCATGTCAAAGAAAATGCTATAAAGCAATGAAAAGCATATGTGAATTTTCCTTATAACCTTGGGATTTTTCTCCTTAAAGTTGTTAAGTTTCTGTATAAGTCTATTTGCAAGGTAACTGTTTATCCAAATAAATTTAATACATTTCCCATTTGATTACAAATAAAGCATTGCATCTTCAAGGCATATAATCTTAAACCATGGTGCCACGTATGCACAGGTCACATTGTGCTCATTGTCTCAAACAAGGTGAGTGCAAACATAATAAATCCACTCAGACGTAAACACGCAACCTGTTATCCAACTGCACAAACACCTTCTCTCCTAAACCAAATTAGGACCTCTGTGTTTGCTTTCATGAACTTATGTTCTTTTGGAGACATTTAAAACAATCAGTATCTTTGAATTCAAAAATGTCGTAAATATTAAGAAAGTCTATGTCTCAGTGAAGTTGCTTTCTGTCTGATGCAGGAAAGTAGCAGGAGGCTGTCACAGAGGGACTGCAATACTATATATGCCACCTCTTTTACTCAGCAATTGGTTGGGTCACTTACAGGGTAGATTGAGTTTGTAATAAAGGGCAGTACCTCTGAAACACAGGAAAACTGATTATAGAAGGTCCATCAGTGGGAAATATTAGAGATATGTTTGAAACTAAAGTATTAAAATATTAGTAATACAGTTGGAATAAAGGCACCTTTATTCTTAGCAAGAAAACCTCCTTTAAAGCAACATGCTAGTGTCTTCCCCACTAAAACTTCAAACACTGCAATCCAGAAATGGCAAGACTGCAATAAATTTTATTTGATCTGATTTTAAACCTGTAATGAATTTTTGTCCTCTGTACCGAATATTTGTGTTGTGCAGATAAAAAGAAAAATTCAACAATTTGTGTCTCCTGTGTAATCATCTTATGTTCTGATTCATGACTTTGGAATACTAAGAATTTTACAAGACCTTTAAGAATAATAACTATAGGAATTGCATAAATATAATAGAAAAGGTCAAATTCAAGAACAAAGCAGTCTTTTCTATGCTGGACTTATTTCAAACTTTCATTCTAGGTTTTAATACTTCCACAGTATATAGTTTTGGGACTCCATACTAGGCTATCTTTGCAGGCTAACATTAGTTGCTGGGGACATATGGCACAGTACAGGGATTTAGACGTCTATGCCTTGAGATTTGCTTTGCATGGTATATATATATTTTTTCCTTGAAGGATTATTTATCAAATTGAAGGTGACAAAACTAAGTGTTATGCTGCCATTATCCAGAGTTACTACAAAGTTTGTCCAGTCAGATATCGGGTTTTATCATCTGTATCTGCATTTGTAAGCATCAGTATTGTAAGGTGATGAAGTCCAGGTAAATATTACCCTGAATATTGTATGAATATAGTGTATGTATCAGTATGAGCCCTTTTCAGAAACAGTTTGCTATGAAGAGTCAGGGAAAAACATTCCAAACTTCCTAATCTTTATAATAAAGCTTTCCCTTTACAAGCATATTTAAAAGGTTTCCTTTTGGTGTTGTCTCAATAACCTTCTAAGCTTTAGAGCTTTATATTGTCAGTCTGGCTGGTTTACTATAGGTTTGTTAATTGTCATAAAAACTAAAAATAGTCAACAGCTCCCATCCTTGAATAAAATATTTGCACAATTTTAAATGACTTAGAACAAAACTTATTTTATATTTAGAAATCCCATAACTGAAACGGTAATATTTTTGGAAGAGAAAAATAAATACCTTAATGCTTCTTTTTCTTTGGAGGTTAAAAACAACCTGGAAAATTACTGGGAGTTCTATATGGAAGAAAATTATTAAGTTAAACTACAATTCTTAAATATTACATAGTTTTCTGCTGAAATTCTAATGCACATTTGAAAAGGAAAGGATCCAGTGCTGCCAATCATAACATGAAGACTAAAGCTGTCGAAGGTATATACAGAAACCAATATTAGAATGGGCGCTTTTCTCCTTGGCAACCATATGTCCTGTCTGATTCCTGAAAACCTTACCAAAGGAGCTTTTTAATGTGTCTCAATTCTGTGGGTAGACTTTCTGGGTTTGCCCTGCACGCTGGGCATTTGCACGGCCCACGGCGAGCGGCTACAGTGTGCTGCGGCGGCTGGACGGCCCTGCCTGCTGCCCCACTCAATCTCGGTGTCACCCCAACGTGGCTGAAACCACTTGGCTATGGTGCTGCCTCTTCTTACTGCTGCAGGTAGCAGGAATGGGATTGCAGCTGCGGCTGGAGAACTCTTCCCCGCCCTGGGGGCCGTGGCCTCGGTGCTGGCCAGGATGGAGACCGCAGCCGCATCTCTGGCTCGTCAGCAGCGGCTGGCTGGAGCGGCGCAGATCGGTGCCACACCTATCCCAATAGCAGCAATGGCGGCGCAGCCTCCACAGGTGACCGCGAAGGTGTGTTGCACAGAGGGCAGGAGAAGGTCACTGTCCCCTGCCCGCTGGCCTCCCCCAGTCCCAGTGCGGCAGTGGCTGTTCAGGGCTCCCCAAGATTGCAGCACTCAGTGTGGCTGGACCTGCCACGGTCAAATGGAAAACTGCAGCACAGCGCTGACTCAGTAGCGGCAAAGGCGACATTTCTAGTGTGTGTCGAGTCCCTTACTGGTGTGTGTCCAAGGGGTGGTTCCAGCTCTGGTAGTGGCAGCAGTGGCAATGCTTGCGGCACTGGGACTTTGGGGTTCTCTGTCCTGCCGTTATTTCTGGGAATGATGTTCATATGGCGTCCAGGTATCGCTGGTGATGTATCTCCAGGGTGCGCCCATGAGTCGCAGCAGCTAGTGGGTGTGCCCAAAGGAGGCTGGGTTGGCGCAGTTTTGGAGCCCGGAGCACCGGGAGGAGACGGTCCAAGTGTGTCTGTGGTGGTGAAAGACATTTCGGTCTGCATGCTTGGGGTGGCTGCAGGGCGCTTTGCTTCTGTGGGGGTCGCATGCCACCGCGGTGCAGCTGTAGAGCCGGCATGGTCTGGCATGGTTGCAGCGTGCTCGCCTGACGCAGTGGCATGGCACAGCTTAGTGGCGGACATGGCTCCATGACTTGGCGTGACATCACAGCAGCTTGGCTCAGCTGTGACATGCTCCGCTGGCAAGGCATCCCAGCACGGAGTAGCTTTGCAGTGTGGCATGGTTTTGCGGCGCAACACGGCCGTCTCACCCGTCCTCCTGTTCCACGTGCCTGGCAGCACCCCTGCCTCCAGCTGCCTCACCCAGTGCCCTGTCTTCGCCACAGGCCTTGGTAGGAGGCGCCCACAGCATCCCCACTGATATCCTTGCATCACACTCGACTTATAACTGTCCCAGCAAGTCCAATACAAGCCTCCAGGGCTTTATAATGTCCATAATGTCTGTAGCAGCTTCCAGAGCCTGTTCCACAAAATTTACCCCTTGTTCAGATAAAAAGACAGTCCATACCTTTACCACAGGGTCTTCTTCCACCGAAGCCAATGCTCCCATATTTCCCGGTGGCTTCTTCAATTTACAAAGGGTCCAGACCAGTGCAGCTTTCCCCATCGCTCTTCGCAGCTTTCCACACTGCTCTCAGCTATAGCTGCTGCTCCGCTGGGACTACTACGGCTCTGCCCACCGCTCTTCGCAGCTCTACAGGCTGCAGGTAGCTTTCCCCACTGCCCTCTGTCTCCCCACTCTACCCGCTGCAGCTGTTTGTATCACGTCGGAGGTCATCACTTGTTGCAGTTTTGGAGACAGGCATGCGACAGAACACACCAAAGTTCATGCAACAACAGACGGAGTTTATTGTTGGGCGCCCCTATTTATAGGGGCTTCAAATTTCCCGTGCTTACACACCTGATTGGTTGGGATCTTAACACCACCCAGCTCACTGGCCAATGATATGTCTGCATTCATAATTAAATGGGATTGACTGGGGTCCCCTGTTTGAATTTGAATCTGACCTATCACTATCATACCGAGGACTTGTTTATTTCTATTCTCTGACAAACTTAGGCTGGTCAAGTTGGTGTCTGTTATGGCCAATTTATCTGTGCAGCTTCAGACCAGCTGCAGCTGTCACATCATGGTGCTGCATTGCCACAGAACCCTCACTGATCCACAGGGGGAAAAAGTGTGGGGACCTGGTCACCCCTGGCACTAAGGTGCTGCTAAGAGCTGGACTTGCAACTGTAGCCCCTCTAATCAGGCCTGCTGTGGGGGAGTTGCTTGGAAATGACCCCTCCCTCAGCCCATCCTCCTTGTGGGCTGCAAGGTGGGTGCCACTCATGCAGGGTCCTCCCTGCTGCAGGGACACAGGCGTGTGGACACAGCCAGCCCAGCCCCAGCACTGAACTGGGGCTGCTTGTGGGGAGACATGGCTCTTTTGTCCCCATAGCAGCTCTTCTGTGTTCATGGTCATAGGGCTTGCAGCCCACGTCAAGTTCCTGCATCCTCTCCAGTCTATTTCTGCTTTCATTGCTGCTTGGCAGAGGCTGGTTTGTTTACTTCCCTCTGCTGCTGCAGGGCTGGCAGTGTCCAACACATCTCTCAGCAGGGCCTGGGCTATATCTGGGGCTCTGAGGAGTTGGAGTGTTTTCTGTGCAAGCCCCAGACGTGCTGCTTCTTGCTGAGACTGTGGCTGCCATGTTGGTCTTGGCTGGTGGGTTTCAGGCAGCACTGAGCTGTGGTGATAACAGTGATTGGGATCTTGCCATGGCTCAGCAGAGCAGATGTCCCCAAGCTTGTCCCTGAAAGTTTTATTCTAGCAGCTTTGTTGTTCTGAGCAGCCCCAGGCTTGGCTCAGCCTCCTGGAGGAGTGAATGGAAGTGCCTCAGATTCAGCAGTCTTGTCATTGTAAATTTTTTTTTTTTTTGTGTTGTGTCTTGCAGAAATAACATTCATCTGAGATTTGATGATAATGAAAATACAGAAAAAAGAAAAGCAGGTTTGTGACCCTCTCTCCTTCTCCCAGTCCAGCTGTCAAGGCCTGAGGACCTTTTCCCATGTGGAAGTTGTTACAACTGATGTGTGGTGGGAAGGAGGCTGAGCAAGTGTTGTCTTGAATTTCCAGAGAGGGGTGCAGCTCAGGTCAAATTTCAAGGAGCTGAGCTGCACCGCAGAGTGGGTGAACCTGATGGGGCCATTGAACAAGGTGGGGTTCATCTTCAGTAATGGAAATGAGCGTGACTTGGTGCTGCCCCAGTGGAGCAACAGCCCTTCTTCTTGCCTCAAAGTCCATGGTATTGATTCTTGCTGTAATCTCCTTACAAAACCATGTTTGCTGTGGTTGCTGTTACTAACATGATACACCAGGAGTAATACCAGCTGGGAGGTTCAGGAAGATCATGTCTGGGAGCTGAGAGCTTGGACAGGGGGGAATTTTGTGCCCTTACTCAGAAAAAATCCCATCTCACAAAGTTGTCATTTCTGGATTGCTGCATTGGATCATAACAGCCTGCTGCTCCCAGAGGAGATTTATGAGCCAGTGGTCTCTGTATTAACTTGTGTGCAGGGGAAGAGCCTGACTGTTGGTACTCTGCTGTGGGGAAAGGACCTATCCCATGCATGGAGAGCTACTCTGCCTGCAGGGCTGAAATATGGCTGGAGGTATAAAACAAAGTGGTCTGCCTGGAGCTAATTTGTGTCCATGCTGCATTTAATGGGAAACCATTATAATGAGCTCTGAGCAAAGGGATAAATCTACTTGAGAGCAGAAGCCTGTGCCATTTCTAACCAGCTCTGAAGCAGCATGTGCTACTCAGGGCCCCCCAGATCACACTGCCATGGCAGGTTAATGGGAGGAGGAAGGGAGGGAAGTGTTTTGAAGAGGTCAGTGTTCTGTTCTGGTCTTGCAGCAAGGCAAATGCTGCAGATATTGAAAGGTGTGTGTTCAGAGCACCAGTACTGTAGGAAGTAATGAGTTTAACAGTGTGTCCTAAAGATACTGTATAGAAGCAGAGCCAGCCTCAAGGTGAGGAAGAGGAGGAAGGAATCATGGAAGGTCTTGTGTACCAGCATGGCTGGATTACTCCTGATGGGGCAGAGCAAAGGCCTGGAGGAGAGCAGGATGCTTTGGGTGTGGGTCAGTGATCTCCCTCCTCTGATAGCAAAGCCCAGGTAAGAAATTCATGCTACTCATTGGATTAATATAGCAGGTTTAGGTGCTCTGGGAATGGGATTACTGAAATGACATGGGGTTTAAGCACAACAAAACCATCCTCCCCCACCATTTGGAGATTTTAGAGGGCTCAGCTGAAAATTGTTTTCTATAGCTGTTGCTGCAGATAAAATCTGGGAGGGAGATAAAGGCATGTGGTGTGAGCAAGGAGGGGTAGAGTTCCAGCTGCTCATCTCCTGAGCTCTCTAAGCCAGCAGCAGTGTAGGACAGACCTTGCAGCATGTCATAGGGTGGGGTGCAGCATTCCCAAATTCAGTGTTTGGAAGAGAGCCTGGCCAAACAGGGCTCCTGTGGGCGTTCTGGGTGCCTGGTAGAGGTGGAGAAGGGGTAGGTGGCTCCCTGTAAGGCTCAGATGAGCACCACTGGGGGCAAAACTTGCAAGTGGTGGCATTCCACATCATTCTGGACACCTGAGCCCAGGAGTGCCCACACCTTGTAAATAGACTGGTCATGGCACCAAGACAGGCTGTTGCCTTCTATTGAACAGTCTCTCTGGAGAAGATGAGATGTTTATGTGGTTTCAAGGCTCTCAAAAGTCATGTGTTTCCCTGCCAGCCTCTCACCTGCAGAAGCTCCATGTTGGTTCATCATATGAGTGTAGGATCAGGCCCAAGGATGAAAAGGTTGGCAAAATATTGGTACCCTTCATATTGGTGAGGGATGGCAGGGGAACTGTCAACTGCCTTTGGGAAAAAAATACTGGATGTGCTCTCTCCTTTCCCTAGCCCTTGGCTGTTCTAGGCCTGTCCTCCCTATGTCCACTGCCAGTGGATTAGGAAACCTAGGCTGGAGAGATGGGGTTTCGAAGTGGGCTGTCTTAGGAGGAGCTCCTCTCTTTGCTCCCTTGGTGCCCCCTGTAGCAGTGCTTCTCTTCCTGTGCGAATTATGATGGGTTGGGGTACAGGGCACTGCCAACTGGTT
This sequence comes from Peucedramus taeniatus, assembly GCA_013400575.1. Classification (NCBI taxonomy): domain Eukaryota; kingdom Metazoa; phylum Chordata; class Aves; order Passeriformes; family Fringillidae; genus Peucedramus; species Peucedramus taeniatus. The sequence goes on along the minus strand of WBNO01005945.1, from coordinate 85,468 downwards.
CACTTGTCTGAGGGGCTGTTGTTAGCAAAGGCAGGGGCTGTGTTTCCACAACTCTTTTTCCTTAGTAATGCACAAAAATCTGGTACATTTGTCACCAAGCTGTGACTAACTCGTGAAACCTGTCACTTGTCTCATGACTTACAAGTTTTCATGCCAGGGTGCCTTGTCTGCTGGTGGAGGTGGGACAGGAGTGCCTGGTTACCCCTGAAAGCAATGACAAGTGATGGATGATGAGCCCTCCTTTGAGGGCTCAGCACCATCATTTCCTGGGCTGTATCTCCTGTCTGTGTCCTGCTTGTCCCTGGGCACTGAAGGGTCTTATACTCTTTATTTCTGCCAAACTCTGAATTTTTAAATAATCAGAGAAATAATGAACTAAAATAAATGCAGTTATCCCACAGTGCCTCTAAATCTCCTTATTCTAGAGCCATGGAAATGCTCCCATCCTGCATGGACTGTGAGAGCAGAGCAGAATTGCATTGGTGACAGAGAGATGGAAAGTCCTGTGACGCATTAGCCTTCTCCTGGAGGGGTCTTCTGACTTTCCAGCCTGGGCCTGGAAGTAGCAGGAATGGCTGGATCCCCTGCGGTGTGCAGACAGCAGTGGGAGGCAATGGGGAACAGCCCAGGGCTGCAGATATCCTTTGGCTGCTGGGCAGCCCTTGCAAGAGGGTAGACCCCTGGGAGCATCTCGGAGAGCTCTGCTTGCCTTTGCTTCAAGCACTCACTGCAGAAAATGAAGGATTTTCCTGAATTTTATGGGTATGCTTATGTGAAAGGGAGCTTTGCTGTCTCATGTACTGCAAATGCAGTTGAGTGTTTTTACCAGAGTTCCCGGAACAGGCTCCTGAGTAGTGGGAGCAGCACAGGGGGTGGGGCTGTCCAAGCCCGAGGGCACTTGTAGCTCTGTCCCAGGCTGTCTGTGGCCCTTTTTTTGTCAAGGTGAGACTGTCAGGTCTGATGACCCCAGTGCTGGGTGGGTGGAGGAGTTCTGGGCACTCGCTCTGTAAGGGTGAAGGGCAGGGGGAGCAGTGAGCTGCCAGGGTGCCCTTCTCCTGCACACACAGCCACACTTCTCCACACACACAGAGTGCTGGGTCTTCCCCAAGCTCCAGGGGCTGCACAGGTTTTCATCCTGAGTGGGGAGGACAGCCCAGGGCAGCAGCATTGCCCTCTGCCCCACCTATTCCCTCTGCTAGGGTGGTGGGAACATGTGTGCCTGCTGCCAGGGTGGCCCTGTCACAGACGGAGCTTCCTAGCTGTAGTTGTTGAGAGCTGCATTGTGGTGGAGCATCCTGGGAACAGAGCCAGACCCCACCTCCATCACGTACATTCCACGGTGACTGCAGAGTCTGCTCGGAGACATGATAGAAGATGGCACTTGTGTATTTTTAGCTTCTTGTTGCATTGGGTTAAGAGCTGGAAACAAGGGGTGCAGACACTGGGCAACCAAAGCACAACCACACACCGCTGGTGGGGATGGGGTTGCTGGAGTGTTTGGCTCACCAGCCTGCCAAAACCCTCTGTGTGAAAGAAGCTGCCTGTGCTGCTCCTGTTGGGCTCTGCAACCAGCTGTGTGGATAGACTGGTCTGGTGATGGCCAACCTGACCATGTCAGGGAGGCAGAGCTGTGTCGTGGTGCCCATCCTGGGCTGCTGTTGGAGTGGCAGGCTGGCTGGTGGCTTCAGTTAGTGCTGCCTCTAAGGGGGGAAATGGGCAATGGGGGTGCTGGGCAGCCCTCAGGCATCAGTCTCTGCCTAAAGAGCATGGAAGCCTTTGATGACCCCTGCAGTCAGGGTCCCTGCGGACACTCCACATACAGAACAGATCTCTGTGGGGTTTGATACATGCCCTAGACCCAAATGCAGGCTTCTACAGAGCTCTCCTGGCGCCGTGCAGGAAAGCTTGGCCAAGCATGCAGCAAACAGGGCTTGAACGGTCCTAGCAGCTGAGTGCAAGGTGGCATGTGCTGCTGGCTGCGGTCACTGCCTGGTGAGGCTGTGTTGTGTGGATGCTGTCTGAGCCTGGTTGCCGGGGGGGTGGATCTGCTCTTGGTGTTGTGACCGTTGGAAGAGCTCATCTGTGGCCTTCTTACTAGACAGAGCGCCATTCAGATCCTGAGGCTGTGGCAGAGCTTTGACCTGCTGGGAACACTGCTCTTGGAGAGGAAAGCCTGCAGGATGGATTATGGGGTGGGCATGAAGCTTTTGGTCTTTTCTCCTTCCCACATCCAAACTCACGGGACAGTGCAGGGTTTGGATATGGGTCAGGCTTCAACACCCAGCAGCGCAGATGCAACATCTCCTTCATTGCCATCACATCTGGCAGTGCTGGCATGTGACTTCTACCATGTGGGTCCAGAGGAGCTTCTCTGCTCGTGCCTCTCACAGATATTATTGTTATTATTATTATTAATATTATTACTATTACTATTGCTATTATTAATTATTATTATTACTGCTGCTGCTGAAAGTGCATAAGCTGTGTAAATCAGTGCTTCCTTTATGGGGCAGCAGATGTTGCTTCTTCCCCTCCCCACCTTCTCTTTGCAGTTCCCTCTTTTCCACCGTTGTTCCCTCTGCAGGTCCCTCTGCAGGCGCAGGCAGGTGAGGCTGCAGGTATTGTCCCTCGCTCACCATGGGCAATCCCACTGGCCTTGCCCTAAGCAGGTGTGGGGAAAACACTGCTGAATTTCACTGCTCCTCAGCTCCCATACATGTGCCAAGGGGAGTTTGTAAACTGTCCCTTCACATGCCTGTGAACCCAGCTTTGCTGGAGGGCTTGCAGAGGATCCGGGGTGCTGTGTGAGCCTTGTGGGCTGGAGCAGCCAGTGCATCCCACAGGCTCAGCGGTTTGGGAGAGGGGAGGGAGCCCTTCGAGTAACAGGGGCAGGAGCCGCTTTGCCTCCCACCTCCTGGTGGTGTTTTCCCCCAAATCTTGAATAAAAACTTGGCATTCAAGTTGAGACTACAAATGAAACAAAACAATTTTAAGTTAAGGAAACACCACCACCATTAAGACCCACCTTGACCTTTGCTTTGCCCTAGAATGGGGTCGTACAATTTTAAGTGCACTCTGTTAGCCTCCAGAGCTCTCTGGGGAGGTTTTAAAAAATTTTTTCTCCTGACCTTCTATTTGACAGTAGTTAGACACATGGAACAAGACTTCCTGCTCCAGCTGATGCTGAAGGACTGTATGAAATGTAATTTGTAGAAGATTCCTCTGTGAATAAAAAAAAACATTACATAAAAGTGTATTCTGGAAATGTGAAATCATTACAATCATCACCAAAAAAAAAGCCAGTTCAGAGACAGTGCAAAGGCATAGTTCTAGGGATGAGAAGTGTTCTGGGGAAGCAGAGGCTGCTTGGATTGATTTACCAGAGGTTCAGAATTGGGCATCATATACCAAAATCTAGAAGTCATCATCTTTACTTCTTCCCCACGTCAAAATACTCAGAAGCAACAAGGCTTCTTGCTTAGGTGGACATGTAAAATGATACATAGAATGGACAGTTGAATGGAAATTTGTGTTTCTATTTAGTTTTAAAAAGTGATAGTAAGAAAAAGGATGCATACTCTGTGAATTTAAAAGTAACCCTGTAGCAGGGCAGGGCATCACATTAGGAACCACTGAAGATACGGAGTCTAATAACAAATCTTTTTCCAACTCTCTTAGGATTTAAAAAGTCTTTAAGAGGAGTCACAGAGTAAATATGGTGAGGTCAAGTGAGGGCTCGTGGAAACTGAGTGTTGGTAGAACAGCTCAGTTAAATAGGCTCTCTACCCAGAGCCATCTCTGATGCCAGAGGGATCAGAAGGTTGCCCTTAAATGGTGTGACAAAGACATTTTTGAGCAGTTACATAAGCCACCTGTTTTGAGAGTCTTTACTCTGGAATTGTAAAGGAACACTTTGAGATTTGGGAATTGCTAATAAATAGTGTTGGGGCCATCACCCATTAGGGCCATGGAAGGTGAGAGGAGAGTAAATGTGAGACTAAAGGTCAATAGATTCACTTAGATATTGAGTAAATAGTATATAATATAATAATTAAACACTTTTTTTTTCTGAAAATACTACACTGATGAATAGTCAACATGACTTTTGCAAAGCAGAGTTAGTCCTTGCAATCTTCTTGGGGATTTTAAAGATAACTGGGCTGAAGTTGGGCTGGGCTGGTGCAAGGCTCATGGGCTCCCAAACAGCAGCTGAGGAAGTTTCTCACCAAATGCATGTAAACACATGAAGCGTTGCCCTGATGAAAGGTCTTTCTGTAAATTAGCGACTGGTTAAGGGCAAGGAGGCCAAATACAGGGAAGATATTGCTGCTTTCACAGCACAAATCGGGGAAGAAAGGTGCTGGCTGATTCCCACAGTCATCTGAGATGCTGAAATGGAGATGGAGGCTGAAAAGTTGAGGAAAGTCTCAAGATGCTCCTGGTAAAATATGGGAGAACCAGCCATGCATATGTCGTCACTGAGGGCTGTCCCTGCTCCTGGAGGAGACTGTAAAGCACTGGCAGAGTTTGGCATCTGCCTACAGGTTATCCCAGGTTGCATTCCATGGTTTGTAAAGGGAAAAAGAACAGAGCAGAAACCCTCCTACTACTCTGTGGTGCCTCTGATGCTATGTGCTTCCTACTGCCACCACATAGCCAGTGGGGTTGGAAGTGCTGAGCAGGATAAGGCAGGTGGCCTGAGAGCTGGCACAGCCTGCCTGCGAGGAGAGGGTGACTTGTCACCTATGCCTTAGCTGGGCCAAGAGAGCTCTGCAGGGGGAGGATGGCAAAACTGAATTGTACAGAGTGTGTGACAGGGAGACCCCCTCACACCTTGAAAAGTAGAAGCCACTTAAGAGGGCAGCAGGATTTAACCAAAATTAGTGGTTTTCCCCAATACCTTATGAGTTTGTACTACTGAATGCCTCCAGGTGCATTGGCACCCAGGGTTACAGGTGGGTTCATCATGGTGTGGGTACAGCCTGTTGCTGGATCAGCCTGGGCAGATGGTACAGAGATACTGCCTGCCCTTCCCCCTCAGGGTCAGCATTGCCTAGAGCAGCTCCCGGCTGGTCTGGGACAACCCAGAGCAGCCTGCCTTGCCCTGCTACAGCATATCCCAGGGCTATGATTTGCCAGGTTTAGGCTCCTGCAGCTACATGTGTTCCTCTCCTGTGAAGGGAGTCCAAGTGTGGTGGTATGTCAGTGCTGGCCATGGCTGCAGACACAGTGACCGGTAGCCCAGTCACAGGAGTGGGCAGCCTGTTGGCTGATGGACACCTGTATCTCAGGCCACTCAGGCCGAGGTTGCTGCTGCAGCAGAGTTCCCTGCAGTGAGTGCTGTGTCCCCATCAGTGTGACTCCATCTTTTCAGGCTCTTACCCTTTGGAAGCAGAGGTGATTTCCCTTGCGGCACAGGGACAGCAGCCGATGTTCCGGCAGCAGCTGCGTGGGGACAGTGAGCTCCTGCCTGCCATGAGGAACCAGCCAGGCTGCTGCAGGCAAAGCAGTCAGGGTGCTTTGGAGCCATGCAGGAGCACAAGCTGGCTCTGCTTTCTTAAGCTTTTCCTCTTGACAAGAAGCCAGGATAAACTGAACCTCATCAAGGGGTAGTAGAAAAAATCCATTCCTTGGCTCATGGCAGTGCGCCAGTCTCTCACTGCAGACTGTACTTAGCAGCACAGTCTTACATGCATGGCCAGAGCTTGCTGTGGGCTTCAGGAGCATATCATGAAGCATTCTCCCCTCAAAATAGACCAAGCTGCTTTGGGAATATGGTTTTTCGGCTGGCAGCACTTGTTGGGAAGCAGCTGGGTCTCCCTGCCTCTCTGTCCATGTGCTCTCTGTGCAAGCCCTGGCTGTGAGTCTGGGTCCCACAGGCTGGCATTTGATGGCCCATTCATGGCAGGGCCTGCACCAGAGGCTTCTGGTTGCTTCCGATGGAGGCAGTCGCTGCTGACTGGGACCAGCACTGCTCCTGGGACATGGCAGGCTGTGACACCTGATGCCCACAGCGATTCCAGGCCAAGGTGCTGACACTGAATTTTAGGGAAACAGACTTCCAGCTCTTCAGGGAGATGTCAATGGATTCCCTGGGAGACTGCCCTCTGGGACAAGAGTGTGGAACAGAGCTGGCAGATCTTTAAGGAGGTATAGATTGGATATAATTCCCTGTACTGATCCAGACTGGGGCAGGAACAGATCGAGAGCAGCCCTGATGGGAAGAATTTGGGGGTGCTGGTGGATGAGAGGCTGCACACATCCAACCGTGTGTGCTGGCACCCAGAAACCAACCATGTCCTGGGCTGCATCAAAAGAAGTGTGGGCAGCAGGTCAAGGGAGGGTATTCTGCCCCTCTAGTCCCCTCAGGTGAGGCCCCACCTGCAGTGCTGCATCCAGCTCTGGAGTCCTCAGTGCCAAACAGACACGAACCTGGTGGAGCCAGTCCAGAGGAGGCCACCAAGCTGATCAGAGGGCTGGAGCACCTCTCCCTAGGAGGAAAGGCTGAGAGAATTTGGTTTGTTCAGCCTGGAAAAGAGGAGGCTTAGGGGTAACATAATTGCAGCCTTCCAGTTCCTAAAGGAGGGCTTACCTAAAAGAGTAATACTGAAATTGTCTGGATCGAAACTTTGTAACACAGTTTTTGAATATTAGAAGCAGGCATTCTTTATTGTAGCATGCTGGTCACTCAGGGGGATCCTTCCTCCATTCCAGTGGGATGAGTGTTGGGTGAACAGGGATTTTATCACGCACACTGATTATATATTCATTAGCTATCCCCACTTCCTTGGCTTTATTTTCCATAGTCACATCCCTTATCAGAAGTCCTTATATGCTTCTTCAGTAGTCTTCAACATCCTGTGTCCTTTTTTAGGTGGCTGTTCCTTGAGCCCTGCTTTAGAGTAAGCGCAATATTGTTGTTTTGCATAACTTCTGCTTTGTCAGCCTTGCAGAGCTGAGCTGGCATCCTGCTTGCATTTTGCATTACTTCTGTTTGCCTAAGTTACATCCTTTATCTATTTCTCCAAAGCTGTGCTGTTCTGTTCTACTTTCCTTGACAAGAGTAAAATGCTGTTCTCCTCTGGCATCCTTATCAAGTGAGTAAAATGCTGTTCTGTTCTACTGTCCTTATCAGGGGGACTTACCTAAAGGGAACTTACAAGAAAGATGGAGAGGGACTTTTTACAAGAGCATATGGTGACAGGACAAGGAGGAATTGATTCAAACCTAAAGAGAGTAGGTTTAGATTAGATATTAGGAGGAAATACACATATATATATATATATATATATATAATATTAGATATTAGGAGGAAATTCTTTGCTGTGAGGGTGATGAGGCACTGGAAGGGGTTGCTCAAACAAGTTGTGACTACCCCATCGTTCTAAGCAGCCTGGTCTAGTGAAAGTTGTCCCTGTACACGGCAGGGTGTTGGAAGTAGATAATCTGTAAGGTCCCTTCCAACCCAGGCCATTCTATGATTTTAAATTGTTACAGCTGGTCCCCATCTTGTGAGAGCTGAGGAATGCAAAGGTTGGGATTGATCCTGTTGTGCAGCCAGTAGTCTCAGAAGCAGCATCAATAGTGCTGATTTTCTCCTGGTCCTGAATAGGTTCCCTTTAATTCCTTAGGTGCCCTGTGATGGCTGGTCCATGTGGTGGGATGGCTGCTCCCCCGTCCCAAGCTGCTGGTGCAGACAGGGGGCCAGAGGCCAGGGCTGGAGGTGGGTGCATGTGGGGAGGGATGCTGGTGCAGCTTGCTTGACCAACACCAGCCAAGCCTGCAGCTCCACTTGTGGGTGGCTCCAGGGGCATCAGGGGCCTTTCCACTTGCAGTCTGCTTCATTTAAGGCTTCCATCTAATCCAAATCAGAAGTCTGAGTGTTACAGAGCACCCTGTGCCTAGACAACCCTGGATGGGCTCTAGCCCTCAGCCTGTAAGATGTAAAGATTTGCTTTCTCTCCCACAGCTCTGAGGTATCTTGAGGAACTGGATGGTGCCGAGGTTCTGCAGAGCCAGGGCATTGCTGCCAGAGGCACTGACACCTCCATCTCAGCACCAGGGAAGGGGCTTGTGAAGGAAGCAGTACCCCTGGCCTGGGGCAGCTGTACATGTGAGGTGGCAGGGCAAACATTGCCCCTGTCCCCACAGGCACAGGAGATGCTGCCTGGCACTTCCTGGGTTACTCACCAGCTGCCCCACAGGTTCCCTATGAGGAGCTGACACCTCCAGGCTGATGGGAAGGGCCTGTGTCTTGCCTCATGGCACAGCCACCAGCCCCCACTTGCAGGACCAGCTTCCCTGCCCCAGTCGTGCCACTGGGCTTGCTCTGGTGCTTCCCTACCAGCCCCCCTAGCAATGAGCAAGCCCAGCAATGGCCACTGCTTCCTTCTGGTCATGGCTGAGCTGTGCGTGAGGGCAAGTTGGGGCACTGGGGATGGGAACTGACCAGTAGAGCAGCTGAAATGGAACCTGACATGTTCCTCTCCCCGTCCATGCAGCACACAACTGCACTTCTGCCTGCTTCTTTGCCTATCCCTTGCTCTCGCTGTGGCAGCTGCTGCAAGGGATGCTTTCAGTTCCCACTGAGAATTGTCATCCACAGTTCCCTTCCTAGGGCTGTCCCCTGCCAGCCCTGCCAGCCTGGGCTGCTCTTCTGGAGCAAAGGCTGCTGCACATTGAGCCTGGGCCCTCACCACAGGCATTTCTACTGCTGCTTGAGGAGAGTGGGGCCCTTGAGTGCTGCTGTCTGGTCATGCCTGCTGAGGCCAAGCATGCCCAGGAGGCAGCTCAATTCCTTTCAGTGTTCAGTGCTGGAAAGTTCACAGGAAACAAAGGAAATGCTGAAGGAGGAAGAGCAGCTCTTCTCTCCTGGCCTGGAGGGAGCCCTGGCACACAGCAGCTCCTGTGAACAGTGCTGGTCTAACCCTTCTCTTCTGCCTCAAGCTCTGCCCCAGATGGACCTGGGAACCCTATTTTTGTTTCTGTAGGCTGCTAGGCATCCCTAATTCCCTCTTCTTGCCCTACTGGGACAATCTCTGTCTCTGGGCAACAAGCAGGAAGTGCTCTGGATGCACAGGTTGCTCTTACCTTAGCCAAGTGGAGTCTGGAGTGTTTGATCGAAGGCAGATGTTTGGGGCACACACTGGAGCCAGCCACCTCTGCTGGGACCTGCATGGGCTGGGGGGTGCCAAAAGGCCTCTGTCTGTCATCCTCTGTTGGACAGAGATGGGGGGATCCTTCTATTGAGCTGCGTCTGCTCATGGTGGCTGTTAGCCATAGTCCCCGAATGCTGAGGGACGCTGCCATGCTGCACTGGGTGGTCGGAGTCTCATGGGGCTGTGGTTCCCCCGGGGCACCTGCTGTTTACAGCTGTGGCATTTGCTTCACCTGTCGCCTTGCGTTCTCTCTGCAGCCACCAAGCTTAAAAGCACTGAGCCTCTCCCCAATGTCGTCTGCCTGGGAGTGCAAGACGCAGGACACCTTTGCCAGCAGTGAAGAGCAGGACGAGATGCCCCACCAGGTGACAGTGACAGCCACAAACACAGGTGGCCAGTGCCAGTGCCCGAAGGAGGAGCCCAATGGGGCTGCCCAGAAGCGGACAAGCACCCAGAACGGGATGCAGGACAGTGGGGGCACAGGGGTGAAGAAGAAACGGAAGAAAAAGGATCTGGGAGAGCAGGAAGGGGGAGATAAAGCAGCTGTGGAGGTGAAACCAAAGAGGAGGAGAGAGCCTAAAGAACCAAAAGAGCCTAAAAAGGTGAAGGAATCTAAGAAGCCGAAGGAGCCCAAGCAGAGGGAGGTGGCTAAGAAGCCCCGGAAACCTCGGGAACCCAAAGCCCCGAAGGAGCCTAAAGACAAGAAGAGTGGCTCTGAGCCAGCCCCCAGATCAAGATCTAAGAAGAGCAGGTGGGTGGTGGTGTGGCCTTGTCCCTGTGCCTGCTGTGGACAGGGCTGTGGGCTTGCAGGAGCTGCATCTGGGAGAGAGCAGCACTGGGTGTGCAGGATACTTGGTCTGAAGGCTGGATGTGCTGGTTGGGATGCCAGGATGAGCTCTCTGGCCATGCAGAGATGAGACAGGCAGGTGCTCTTTTGGGGATATGGCCCCATGAGACTCGAGATCCATAAGAGGACCGGAGAGTCTTGGCCTCTCCTTGGTCTGGCCTTTGTGCCAAGCATCCTGGGGCAAAAGGGACTTTAGGGAGATGTCCCACCACGACAGTGAGGTGCTGTGTGGCAGAGTGCCTGTCATATGATTTGCAGCCTGGGCAGAGGGTAGGTGAGTAAGAAAAAGCTGGCCCTGGACTGTGTGAAAATGAGGGTCTGTGCACACCAAGGACCAGCAGCCTGCCTCCCCTTGGCTCAGGTTTGGGAGGATGGTGGAGCAGATCCCATCCCCTCTCCCTCTCCCTCTCCTGGAAGACTTGTCCCTCCTGGCAGCTGTGGAGCTGTGCTGACAGTCAAAGCCAGCAGTGAGGGGAGGCCTGAGGACTCCCTTGTACTGCACAGGCCAGAGCCACCACCTCTGGTGATTCCTCAGCCTTTTAATTAACAGGCTGGTTGGCCAGAAGCTCTGGTTTCTTTTTAATGGAGAGTGTGTGCAGGGAGCATAGCAGGTCTCAGGAGCACTGATTTCGTTTGGTCTTCCACAGCCCTCCTCCTTCAGAGCTCATTGATAGCCAGATCCTGGAGAGGCCATGGCTCTGTAGCTGCCATTGGGGTGGCTTTTAGTGACATTGGTATGGGCTGGTTGTGGATAAGAGGAGGTGTGGGTTGCTCAGCAGGATGAGAGCTGGGTGCCATGTCCCCAGCAGATCCCTGAGCCATGCAGTGCTGTCACTTGAGTTCTTCCTTGAGCCTGGAGCTCTGCAGATGTTTGTCATGAGTTGGTGAGCCAGAGCAGATGGGCATGGGCGGATCAAGCACACAGTGCTGGGAGGGTGAGGGAAGGGCTCCTCCAGGCCCCAAGGAAGGCTGCAGCAGAGGGATAGAGGTGGAGAGAGGAGAGGGGCTGCAGGCAATGAAGGGAAGGATGAGGCCCATGCAGATGAAGCATTGCACCCCAAGAAGGGTCCTGGGATGAGGGATGAAGCTATCAGATTTTCCTAATGACACTTCTGCTCCACCGGTAAGGACCTGCCATACAGGTAGGTCACAGAGATCTGCCCCTGCAGTGGGACCTGTGGGACCAGACCAAAGCAGGGTAACCCAGGGGAAGAGCAGGCCATGGAGGTTTGTGGAGGCATTCATGACTCTTGTAGGTCCTTTGGCAGCCAGAAGTGCCTTTGCAGGGTGCTGACCATTACATACAGGGCAGCCCATGACTGTGCAACCTGTTGTGAGTAGCTGGTGGACACATCACACTGCCAGAGGTGGGGCTTGTGGCAGGGTAACTCCAGCTGCAGATTTGGAAACCCTGGCTCTCCTACTTGGGCACAGCAGGTTCTGGGCATACCACGGGGGAGCGGAAAGGCAGCCAATTTGCTGTGCTGGGTACCAGCAGAGCCCAGGTGGAGAGGCCACTTCATGCAAACCACACAATGTAATATAACTCTGTAACACATCATGCAACCAGAAGAAACTGTGTGTGGGAGCCTGGGAGTTCCACAAAGCTCTGTGCATTCCTGATGCTCTGTCCCAGTATAGCCTGAGCCTGTGGTTCTTCCTCCCACTCATCTGCGCCTTCCAGGAGGACCTAGTTCCAGCTCTGTTGCTTGGAAAGTCCAGCCCATGAGTCCTCCTTACAACTTCCCAGCCCCTGTAGCCCCTCTTTGAGTAATTTTTCAGACTTGCTTTGGGCTCTGGGTCAGCCACCAGCAAACCCCGCTGTGTGAGGGATGGCCATGGGTGTCAGGGTGGAAACTCTGCAGGGAGCAGGGTTGTGTATCCCCCTGTGCCCCCTGGCCATGTGGAGCTGGGGAGGTGCCTGAGGGGCCCTGACAGCACAGGGAGGGGAGAGGTGAGCAGCAGGCTTTGATTAGTTTGTACTCTGTGCAGATAAAATGATTGCTGGGAGTCCTCTAAGTGGCAGATAATGGTGGCATAATTTCTTCTAAATTATTTCTAATCATAGTCAATGACTGACTCATGAATGAAGCAGTTGTTGATTGTGACTTAAAAATCAATATCTTGGGAGTTATTGCTTGGTGGAAGCACTGCTCACAGAGCATTTTCATGGCCTCTAATTTAGGCATATATGCATGGCCAGGGCATTTTTGGCCTGAACAACAGATTTTTACCTTTATTTTTTGCTAGTCACAGGCAAGCAGAGATTTTTCTTATTAAAGTGAGCTAAAATCTTGACATCGCTTTGAAACTGATGGTTCTTCTGCCACTGTGCAGATCCGGGATTTGGAGGGAATGAATGGTGGGGCTGGAAGTGAGGAAGGAGGTATTGCTCAGCCGTGGGACAAACACCAGCTCTTTGGAGCCATTCTCTTTACAGTGTTCCCTGCAGAGGGAAAGGATGGACTGGCATGTTGGGAGCAGTGGTTTATTTACCGTGGTGCTCCCTGGTCCTGTTTCCTTGTGCAGGCAGGGGTGCAGGTGGCCCTTACTCTGAGAACATGCCGTGGGACTGGGCTTGTCTTTCCGTGTTTTTCAGGAAGGTGGTGGGATTCATGGACACAGAGCCCAAATCCCCTCCATGACCTGAGCATGGAGGACAGTTTCCTGATGGGACAGAGCTTCCCAGTGGGCTCTTGGAGTGGGCAGTGACTGCTGTGATGGGCCATTGTGCCTGTGGCAGTTGGATCTGCATCCTCCTGTGTCCGTGGTGATCACAGGGCTTAACTCCCTCCAGCTGGAAGCTCACACCAGTCTGCTCAGCTGCCTCGGGAGCGGGCTCAGTGCTATGACTCAGGAACACAGACCATGAACTGGAGCAGCTTGGGCTTGGTGTAAAGGTTTACTGGGGTCTGGCAGGGCTCTGTGGCAAAGGCAGGAGGTGGCCAGCAGTTTGGCCAGTGGCCCTAAGACTGGGCTTGAAGGTTTGTTTCCAGGGTGCCAGGACATGGGTTGCCTCTGAAGCTGCTGAACTTTATTTCTGACTTTGGTCAGCACAGGATGTGTTTGGGAGTGCTGTGATCAGAGCAGGCACCTTGCTGCCCTGGTGTACTGAGTTTGGTGGTGGAGAAATCCTCTTTGTGCCTGTGCTAGACCCCGTGAGCTGAACCCCATCTCCTACACCCATGGGGTTGTTCGCCTGGCTGGTGAGAACACCCAGCCTCCACATCAGGCAGGGCAGGTGGACCCTTTCATCCCAATGTTCTGGAACTGGATGGAGAAACACTCGGTGTGATTAATGAGCATCAGCGACTGGGGATCCCCAGTGCTGGGGGAGGTCCCAGGAGCCTTGAGCTGCCTGTGGGTGATCCAGTGGGAGCAGTGCTCTGTGTGGGTGCCTGCTGCCTCTCCCCCAGGATCCCCAGCACATGATCTAACTGTCAGTTTGCCTTGGCAGCAAAGACACTCCTGTGGAGAAGAAGAAGAAAGGGAAGAGGAAAAATGAGATACCAGTGAACAGTTTGGATTTGGATCAGGATCTCCTGAGCCCATCTATACAGAGCCCAGAGGAGTCTGCAGAGTCAGCTGACAGCCAGGTATGTCCAAAGGCCTCAGCCGGCTGCCAATGGGTGAAATCCTGGCTGCCTCTCAGTGGGACAACAACAAGGGCCTCTGGGCACAGGAATCAGAGAGCATGTTCAGCCCTGTGGTCAGCATTTATGAGCCTGAAGTCAGCTGTTGGCCCAGGGTTGCATGCACACTGCTGCCCTGGGCCCTGCGTGTCTCAGCCTTGAGTGTGCCTCTCCACCACAGCTCTGGGCAGCTCCCTTTCCTGGCACAGCACAGGGGGACACGTTGGGACTGCAGCCTGGGTTGCTGCATGCCCTGCATCTCTACAGGGCTCCTCTGCCTAACGTCTTGGGGACTGGTGGGGCTCTGTGGGTCAGGGTGGAGATCCCAGCACCACAAAGAGTGCCTGGTCTTCCTACCACCCCCATCCCGCTGGGGCCTGGAAGGAATTCTGGCAGCCCTGGGGCTTTCTCTTTGCCACTCAAGCAAGGGAGGAGGTACTTGGTCTGTCCGTGCCTCTCGGCACTGCCTTTTTTCATCCTGTATACAGAAACGACGCTCAGGGCGGCAGGTGAAGAGGAGGAAGTACAACGAGGACCTGGATTTCAAGGTTGTGGATGATGATGGAGAGACAATTGCCGTGCTGGGAGCTGGGCGAACCTCCGCACTCTCCGCCTCTACTCTGGCATGGCAGGCAGAGGTAGTGCTGGGTGTGGGACTAGGGGGTGTGGGGGATCTGCCTCATGCAGGGTATTCCAGAATGTCAGTGCTGAGGCTTGAGGAAGTGGTGGGTCCCATCTTAAGGATGGGGTGAGAGAGTGCCGGTCTGGGAGGGTTCAGGCTGGCTTTTCAGGAACTGTGAGATGGATAAGAGGTGTGCTGGTCCAACTGTCCCCCTCCTGCTTGGAGACTAAGGCCTCTGGAATGTGTCACGCAGCTGGACATGTCTTACCCACTGCTCATGTCCTCTTTTGGCTTTGGTTTCTGTAGCTCATGTCCATGATTACTCTATTATTTTGTTCCTGCCAGCTGAGGGCTTTGTAGGTTCCATGTCATAATTTTCTGCCCTCCATCATTGCTGCTCTCCATCAGTGCCTCAGAGCATAGCAATGCCAGCCTGACCGTTGCCAGCTGAGCTGATATGCTGAACAGCATGGCAGGGATCTGGGTAGCATGGCAGGGACCACCCAGTACCACTGTGGTTTGGGCCTTGCTGTCCTTCTGCCTCTGCCCACTGGTTCAGTGCTGGCTGCTCCTTCCTGCCTGTCTGTGACTGTGCCTTGGATCCTGCCACTCTTTCCATCTCTCTGGTCACTAACAAAGCCATCAGATATTAATAATGGTCACTAGTTGTTTTCATGGTGTTTCTGTTACCCTCTCTAGTTCCCTCTTCCCATGATTTTGGTGGGTATTAGCTCTGTTGATAAGCCCTGACCTGATGATCCATGCCTGGCTGGGGGCTGTTACACACCCACAGGACATGCTGCCAGTGCTGCTTCAGCTCTGCCTTAGGCTGTGTCCCAGCTGGGCTCCTAGCAGTCGCCTCTCCAAGTGAGATTTTCAAAGCAGCAGGTGTGAGCTGCCTTTGACATGTGTCCATGCTCCCACCCTATTCTCCTCTCAGTCCTAAACTTCCACCTCAATTTTTCCTGCTCCAGATGGGTCATTAAGGCTGATGTCCAAAGCAGCCAGGCTGGGTGGTTGCTCTGATGCCTGGCCAGCCTGCCCAGCTGAGCCTGCCTGTGGCTAATCCCAGTATCAGAACTGACAGGCAGGGCAGGATGTGAGTGCTGTGACCTCAGGGCTGCTCTCTCCGTGGTCTGGACTTGCAGCTTTCCCCTGCATCCTGGACACAGTTCTAAACAGCTCTTTAGGCAGTGCAGGGCTCCTCCAGCAGCCTTCAGGCAGCCAGCAGTGAGCCACAGACCAGTGGAAGCCCGTGTAAGGACTATGGATCAGCATGGGAGCTCGCAGCACCAGGGCAGTGGACTGCTGTGATGGCTGTGTTCACACAAACCCTCCGTGGGAGAGTCAGGCAGAGCCCAGCAGTGCCAGGGTAGATGCCTGAGCATAGGGGAACAGGCACTGCACAGTGACTGTGGCAGGAGCAGTTCTGCATGTTCTCTTCAGCTGTCTTAACCCAGTTTAGGGCAGAGTTCCCCAAATAGGGCAGAAATCCTGCTCTGGGCCTCAAGATGGCAGCCAAAGGGCCCAGGCAGACCTGCTGTTCCCTGCTCATTGTGTTGTGGTGCTAGGTCAAACATCCTGCCATGCACTCAAGGACGGTGCCAAGGGAGCAGTCAGCTCTGGGCTGGGGATGGAAGGGTTGCTGTGCCCCTGGGCATGGTCTTGGCTTTCCCAGACACTTTAAGATGAGTGGTGTGGGATGCCCTGTCTGTCTGTCCTTCCCCAGCCTGCCCCATGCCATTCTTTGAGAGACTTTCTAGTCTGCAAAGTGACACCTCTGGTCTACTTTGCTTTGGTCCGTACTCTGCCTCCGTCAGAGGGGAATTAACAGAGTCCTTCTGCTTTCTGCTCTGCACTTTGCTCCTCTTTCTGCTGTACTATCTTCCAACCAAAGCAGAACTGATATTTCTAATGCTCAAGCAGGCTCCATGTTTTTGGTGTCTGTCATCTCCCCTCCATCTTCCTGTGTGTGTCTCCTCTGTAGCACAGACAGGCACAAACCTAACTCTCTTGTCCCATGGCATTTGGTGTGGCTGATCCTGGTACAGCTGCAGTCAGGAGAGCCTCCATGTCCCCAGAGCTGGCAGCAGGACAGCATTAGGGCCACCTGCAGCGAAGCCTGTGCTCAGTGAGAGGAGCTGTGCAGGGAGCCCCTGGGTGCCAGCAGAGGGTATCTATGGGTAGAAACCCACAGGGGGAAGGAGGCAGCACTTCAAGCCTGCCAAGAAGAGCTGCATGGAGAGTGGTGGGGTGAGATGCTGTTGCCTGTGTCCTGTGGCTATAGGCAGATGACAGCATGTGGGTGACATGTGGCAGGGCCTGACAGACATGCTGCCTGCTGTCCTGCGGCTCTTGGGGGCGTACAGCACTATGGGGTGTAGAACTGCCAAGGCATGACCAGAATGTGGCATGGAGAGTGCCTTGGAACAGGAATGTACACATTTTGGCATAATTCCTTCCTGGAGTCCGTGGGCAGAAGTGCCCAAGCTCCCTCCTCTTTTTTGGGAGGCTTTCCACCCTCTCTGGCTGCCCTGGTGGCAGGAAGGAAGCTGGAAGGACCCACACAGCAAACCTGACAGTGCTGTGGCCTGGCTGACCTGGAGGGGACAGGCAGAGGGTGAGTGTAGCTGGGCTGGCAGCACCTACACCCTCACACCCAGCAGGGGCTCCCCAAGCACAGCTCTCCCAGCTCCCAGTGTCGAATCTGTCTACCCAGCTGGGGGACTGGGAGAGGAGCAAGCAGCCATTCAGTGCTGGGAGAATGCCAGGGGCGCGTGATGAGCCAGAAAATCAGAGCTCTCCTTTCCTGTCCCCAGGAGCCTCCCGAGGATGATGCCAATATCATTGAGAAGATCCTTGCCTCCAGGATGGTGCAGAAGGAGGTGAGTGACAAAGATGTCAGTGGGGCTGGAAGTCCCTGAGCAGAGGACAGATGGGACCTGGCTGCCCTGTGCAGCAGGGACATGAGACATAGCAGCAGTTGGTGCTCTTGCTTTTGTAGTGGGGTGCTGGGGTATGCCCAGACTGGCACCTTTCTGAGCTGTGGATCAATGTGGTACCTCTCCTGTCCTGGGCACCAGAAAGCCTCTGGAGAGGAGTCAGACCTGGGCTGATGCCCAGAAGGTGTTGGAGTCCCCCATGCTCAAGGGTGGTCTCACATCATGTTCCCCAGGGCTACTGCATCTCTGGAGCAGCAGCTCAATGAGTAGCTGACTCTCCTCATCATCCCTGGGTCTCAGTCCCTGGAGCCTGTGGCCAGGCAGGGGATGGCTGAGCATGTCCCCCCAGCTTCTGCACAGCCTCTGACTGTCACTGACTCTCCTTCCCTTGGTTTCAGGCTCATCCTGGAGGCCTGGCATTTGAGACAGAGGAGTTCTACGTCAAGTACAGGAACTTGTACGTGCAGTGTTGTACTTGGGGTGCTTTTTTCTGTGGGCCCTGTGCATGCAGGATCAAGGACTGTGCACTCCCACCTCCATCTCATCCCTAGCTGCATTCTCAGCATCCCTGTTTTCCTGCCCCTATTGATGCCTTTAGAGGCTACCTAGAACAGAGGCTACACAGTGTTAAAGGAGTAAAGTAGGGATTTATTAAAAGGCCTTTGAGGGATATACTTTGGGCAGTACAAGAGCCTGGCCAAGGCTACACCCAAGATGGACCCTGGGTCATGAGTTTTCACACTTTTATAAGTTTTGGTTCATTTACATGTTGGAGTTAATTCTCCAATTACAGCTTCAGGTTATGAAGTCCCATCCTCCCAGATTGCTCTCTTCAATTTGCTGTTGTTTATACTTTTTGGGCCTGAAGCTGCAACGGTGTCGTTGGTTCTCAGGCTGGAAAAGGATTTTTTTGTCTAACTGTGAAGAGAACTTGCTAACTCTTTATATGAAGTTCAGAGTTATATACTAATGCAGCACAGAATCTGGAAAATATTAAAGCTAAAACTTAAGGCATCACTGTCTTCCTGAGCCAGCTGTGGTGGTGGGAAGCAGGAAAGCTGCTACAGCTTCAGTGCTTGGTTTTGGGCTGGTCCTGGGGCATAGGTTTTCCCAGTTTGAGGTGGCATAGGCATAGGCATGGGCTGGGCATTCTCTGGATCACTGGGGGATCCATGCTGCTCTTTGTGGTAGATGGGCTTGGGATCAAAGTCCTCTTGGTCACATGTTGTTGATTTTTTTCCCCCTGTAGCTCTTACCTCCACTGTAAATGGGCAACACTGGAGGAGCTGGAGAAGGACCCCAGGATCTCGCAGAAGATAAAGCGCTTCCGGAACAAGCAGGCTCAGATGAAACATATTTTTACAGAGGTGAGAGTGGAGCACAGTGACTAAAAGTGCCTGACTCTGAGCCCAGTGCTGTGGCTGAGCAGACCAGAAGCTGCCCCTGACATCTTGCTGCTGAGACCAGTCTGTCTCCAGGGCCAAAGGCACCAGGGCTGGAGCTGAGGGTCCATGACTGCCCTGGACACCTCTAGTGTCACTGGTGGAATTATGAACAGGGTGACAAGTGTCGCTTGCTGGGTACTGCCAGCTCTGGAAGAGTTGCTTGGTGAGAAGGAGGGCAGCATATAGGGCTGGAAGTGCTTCTGTGGTGGAACAGAGATGCTGTGGGAGAGAGGGAGCTATAAATATCTGGGTTTAGGGCATCTCCTGCCTGCTCTGCTCTATAAGCAGATTAATCTTGCTTAGTATGAAAGGTGTTTTATAATTTATCTTGCTGCTCCAGAGATAGTTGTTGGATCTCCTCAAACTGCCCCTTACAAATGTAAATCAGGCCAGTAGGCTATGAAAATTTCTTCTTTGTAGCTGGAAACCTGGAGGTGTGTGTCAAATTTTTCACTCACAAGTCTGTTTGGGGTCTTTCTCAGGATGCAAAAAAAAAAGCATGTGTTGGAACACTCTGTACCACCAATAGTTCAGCAAGGAGCACATGCTCTTTTCCTGTAATTAACTGGGGCCTGGGGAGTTGTGAGTGTAGAAGCCTGATTTTTCTCCTTCCCAAGCTCAAAGCCATGTCTCTCCAAGGACTATGCTAGGTAGGGCAAGAGGGAGGCAGAGACAGAGACCAAGGTGTCACCCCTTGCAGCCATGGGGCTCATTGGGTGCTGTGCACTGTGGCGGTCACAGTTCTGGATGCTGCACATCAGCTGGAGCAGACAGCTTAGGACTTGTACCTTTGGGCCAGATAGGCTGGAGAGGACATTCCTGCCTCCCAGCAAGGGCAGCACGGAGCAAGTGACTGTTCTAAAGAAAGAGCTTTGCCTTCTGCCAGGCTCCTGCATCTTCCCTGCCCAGAGACAGATGTCTGTACCTATGTCCAGGGCACTTGGTGTGTTGCACACAGCTAGCAGCATCCTGGGGACAGATGCCCCACAGCTGTTTACTTGTGCCCATCTGTTTAACCCTGGAATCACCTTGAACTTACCTCCTGTTTTACTGTTTGCCATCACAGCCTGATGAGGATTTGTTCAACCCTGATTACGTGGAGGTAGATCGAATTCTGGAGGTGGCTCACACAAAGGACCCTGACACTGGGGAGGTGAGAGGCTGCATCTCTTGCTTGCCCCGTGGAGGGAAGGAGGGAGGCTTGGCAGGAGGCCCAGCCCCATGGTTTACATTGCGGGTCATCTCTAAACACCCTGAGCCTTCCCAGCCTTCCCTTGCACAGCTTTCCCTGTCTCCAAGGACCCTTGGCAGAGGGTGGATGGAGGACTGCTGACCCTCCCTGTCTCTGAGCCTGTTTCTCTCTGTGCTGCAGGAGGTGACTCACTACTTGGTGAAGTGGTGCTCACTGCCCTATGAGGAGAGCACCTGGGAGCTGGAGGAGGATGTTGACCCAGGGAAGATTAAAGAGTTTGAAGCCCTCCAAATCCCTCCAGAAATCAAGCACATGGTAACGTACCCTGAGGTAACGTACCCGGCTGGCAGCTCTCTGCCCTGAGCACAGGGATTGGCTGTGTCTTGCCACAGTCCAGCAGTGTTGACCTTGTCCCTGGTGCTGCAGTGCAAGCCCTGTATCCTTCCCTCTGGAGGTCTGAGGGTGGGTTCCAGAGGCCAAGTCCTTGCTATGACTCAGCTGTCAGTGACTGCTTTGAAATGTTGTCCCTGATGTGCAGCTCCAGCAGTGAGATCTTGCCTCACTGGGCAGTAACATCTCCCATGGACCTTGCTCCTACTGTCCCCTCCCCTCTAGGAGCGCCCAGCGTCCGAGTCCTGGCAGAAGCTGGAGAAGTCCCGGGAGTACAAGAACAGCAACCAGCTGCGGGAGTATCAGCTGGAGGGAATGAACTGGTTGCTCTTTAACTGGTATAACAGGTGAGGAGGAGCTGGAGCCCAGTGCTGCCATGAACAGTCATACTGGCAGCAGGCCCTACGTGTGCTGTCATGGGAACAGCAAAGCTGGGGAGCAGAGCAGACAAACAGGGGCCTGACAGAGCAGCCAGAGTCCTTCAAGTGCTGGAGCTTGCAGGCAGCTGCCAGAAACATTGGATTTGCTTTAGCTTTGCAACTGAGTCTTTAGGAATGTTTCTCCCTGGTATATGCTGATGAGTCTTGGAGATAATAGGGCTTAGCTATGGTTCTAAGATACACCCTTTTTTTTGGTGTTGGCCAGGCTATTGGTGACCCACTGTTGTGGCAGGCAGGTGGGAATATGCATGTTCTCGGCTCCAGCAGGCCATCAGATGCATCTTTCCCTGGCTCGACTGTACCTGAAAAATGGCATCTTTCATGCTGATTTTGAATCCATGATCTTACAAGAAGTTGGCTGGCTTACCCAGACATATTTGGGCCACTATACCAAAGTCCCCTCATGCTCCATGCTGCAGGGTCAGAGAAGTGTGAGCAGCGGTAGTGTGCCTGACACCCCATCAAAGAGTTGGTGACAGAGTGGTTTGTGCCCCCAAGAGCCACATTGACCTGACCCTGTCTGTCTCTGCAGGAAGAACTGCATCCTGGCTGACGAGATGGGGTTGGGGAAGACAATCCAGTCAATCACTTTCCTCTCAGAGATATTCCTGATGGGCATCCATGGCCCCTTCCTCATCATCGCACCTCTCTCCACCATCACAAACTGGGAGAGGGAGTTCCGCACCTGGACAGAGATGAACGCCATCGTGTACCATGGCAGCCAGATCAGCCGGCAGATGATCCAGCAGTACGAGATGGTGTACAGGGACACACAGGTGACTGATGCACACAGCCCTCCCAGGATGCGTCCCTCAGCCCTGGCTTCCTTTACTTGGGAAGCACTGAGCTGCCTTTGGAGCTTGTTCATTTGGAGAAGGAAAGGTGATCTTTGCAGCCCCATTTGCTGGCATGGGCTCAGTTTGCACTGTGTGAGTGAACAGGCACAGCTCATGTAGAACAGGGAGGGTGCAGCATAGCCCTGGTTCTTGTCCAGGGCTATGTGCCTGCCCTGGGGCAGTGTCTGGTTTGGAGATACACAGCCTGTGGCCATCAAGGAGGCTTGCAGAAACCTGCCCGATACTTGAGAGAGATTATTCTGGGGAAATTCCAGCTCAGAGTCAGATGCTCACACTGATACTGTCATACAGGAGGTCTGACAGTGCGCTGCCACCCTGCAGGATTTAAACTCTGGTTTCTGTTTCCCTAGGGTAACCCTCTCCCTGGGATCTTCAAGTTCCAGGTGGTTATCACCACCTTTGAGATGATCCTTGCTGACTGCCCAGAGCTGAAGAAGATCCAGTGGCGCTGTGTGGTCATTGATGAGGCACATCGCCTGAAGAACAGGAACTGCAAACTCCTGGAGGGGCTGAAGCTCATGGCCCTGGTGAGCATGTCCTGCCCGGGTTCACCTGGGAGCAGGTGGGCTGGAGATGGCCATGCTGAGCAGTCAGATGTCACTGTCAGCGGCTCAGGCCCTATGTGAGGCTGGAGGAAAACCATCCAGGGGACCCCTTGATGTACAAGGCACTGGTGCCCTGCAGCCCTCACAAACTTCTTTTTGCCAAAGTGGAATATTACCTCCCCCTGTGCCTTCCCACCTGAGGGTGGTCCCTGCAAGAGCCCTGCCCAGCCTTGCAGCACAGTGTAAGTGGCTGCAGCACACAGAGACAGTTGCTGGCCAGCCCTGCACAGTACCCCTGGCCATGGTGTGCCTTGTGCCCTACACTGGGCAGGGCTGTGGTGTTTGAGCTGGTTTCCTACTGCTGTGCAAACATGTTACTCCATGCCAGGGGTGGGTTAACAAAGGGATCAGTGAGCTGCTCTGAGAAATTATTTGGATGTCCAGCTCTTTTCCAGTCCTGGGAAAAGAAGGGCTGCTGTTAGCTGGACCAAGGGTCAATAGGCCTTTTGAATCTTCCAGCTGTACTCAGCTTCCATCATACTCACTTGTAGCTGGGCCAGGCCTCTGAAGATAATTAGTCTTGTGACTCCCACAGGTTCCAAAAGACCCTTCTGTTTCCCCTGACTTTGTGTCTTGTGTAGGGCCCTGCTGTGTTGTGAGCTTGGGTCCAAGCAAGGTTGCTACTGGTCCCCTTCTAAACCGTCACCTTCCTTTGTACAAGTTCTATGGGAGTCTCCCACCTTACAATTGCCCTTCTTTCCTAGCAGGCCACTCCTGAGGACATTTCTTGCACTAGACTGGGCAGGAGGATTAGCCTGAGTAGTGAGCCCAAGGCTCTGACAGTGCTGGGATAGAGGAGCTGGTGCATCTGGGACGAGCACCTGGTGGTGCCTGAAGCCCAAGCCCATGTTGTCAGGCATGGGAGGGAGAGCATTCTCCTTGAGGGATCATCTGATCCTCACACCCCCAGGTCTTGGGGTTGTTTGGACCCCATCTCCTTTTACTGCACATGTACCTACATAGTGAACCTCTAAGAAAAACTCCCCCTTGTTCCCAGTGCACAGTCATACCTGCCCCTGCTGATTTTGGAGCACCCTGCTGAGACTGTCCCTAGCAGCTGGTCACTGCTGCCCCTCGGTGTCCCATGGCTCGGGCTGGTGTTCCCTCTTGGCTCTGTCTGAGCCCTGAGACAGACATCCTGCCCCCAGCTACACAGAAGCTTGGGCTCTGTCAGCGTCCCTGTCCAGCGCCAGCACAGCCCTACCCGATGCTCTTGTGCTAGGGCAGGGCTGAAACATGGGAGCAGTGTGAGATCTTGAGTGTGCCTATTGTTGCACAGAGTTGAACTGGAACATGTGCATGGAGCATCCTGGAGCCGCAAGACAGTGTTGTGTGGCAGTGGCTCAGTCAGGGCTGTCACCACGGCCAGGGAAGCCTCTCAGGGTGTGAATGTCCTCTCAGGCCACCCAGAGCGCTTCTTAGGCTGGAAGACAAGAAGCATTGTGCTCTTGGGACACCTTCAACCCCAGCTAATGGGGTTGAGCCTTCAACCTGTTTTCTGTCTGTTCTCAGGAGCACAAGGTGCTGCTAACAGGGACCCCCCTGCAGAATTCAGTAGAGGAGCTCTTCAGCCTCCTAAATTTTCTGGAGCCACAGCAGTTCCCCTCAGAGACAGCCTTTCTGGAAGAGTTTGGAGACCTGAAGACAGAGGAGCAGGTACCTGGAAAAATGATACCAGTGACTTAGCACAGGCCGCTGGGACACCTGGTGACCAAACCAGACATGCTTTCAAACATGTGCTTCATGGAAGTGGATAGGACTCCTCATACCAGAGAAGAAAAGTTGTGACAGAGCCCCCAACGCTGCTCTGGGGAGAGGAGACCTGCCCCTGCCAAGGCAGTGGTCTGCTCTCAACTGACTCCCTGCTGCCCTTGCATGCCTAGGTAGAACAGCTCACCTGCCTCTTCCACCTGGTCTGTCCCTGAGACCAACAAGAGTGCAGGAGGAATGGGTAGGTCAGTAAGTCCACATGTCAATCGCCCTTGTCAGGTTCCCCTGCAGAGCCTTCCTTTAAAGGTCTCCTTGAGTGTGGGTCATGGGAAGCTGCTTAGTTGCCTGGGCTGTCCCACTGCCTTTTGAATGTGGGAATTGTACAAAAGTTGTCATTCCATGGGAGCAGGCACAGGCACATCTCAGCTACCATCCAAACTCTCAGCTCTCCTCCTGCATCAGACACCTAAGGCTGCTAGCAGCAGAGGCATGTGGAGTTCATAGCCTGGGACTGGTCATGCCTGCCCCAAGGACCCCAGCCCTTGACGTTGTCCTGACTGGCTGCCGAGCCGCTGCTCTAGTCACCTGTAGTGGGTTTGTAGCATGGGGAAGCTCCAGTCTTGCAGACCCCTCTGCTGGGCCCCATGTGCTTGCTGTGCAGGGAGGGCAGTAAGCGTCTGCGCTTACTCTGCAGGTGAAGAAGCTGCAGTCCATCCTGAAGCCCATGATGCTGCGACGGCTGAAGGATGATGTAGAGAAGAATCTGGCACCCAAGCAGGAGACCATCATTGAGGTGGAGCTGACCAATATCCAGAAGAAATACTACCGGGCCATCCTGGAGAAGAATTTCTCCTTCCTCTCCAAGGGTGCCAACCAGCACAATATGCCAAACCTCATCAATACCATGATGGAGCTGCGCAAGTGCTGCAATCACCCATACCTCATCAATGGTGAGGGCTGTGCACAGGAGTTGTGTGGGAGGACACACGGGTGTCGCTGCAACATTTACTGTTCATTTCCAACAGGGAGTGCCCAGCTGGGGAGCCAGCTCAGGCCTTGCGCCATCTGCTGATGGTCTGGCAGTGCTCTGCCCTGTTGCCTTCCCAGGCAGCCCAGCTCCCTCCAAGGGCTGCTTGCTGATGTCACCTTAGGGTCTCCTGAGGCTTGCTATGTTTGGGGGTGTTCCAACACAGCACCAATGTCCCAGCCAGACTTGTTCTGCCAAGAGCTAATGTGAGCCCTGCAGAAGTTTAGTCCCAGGAGTGGAGGGTCTGCAGGAGGTCTCTAGCCAGCCTCCCTAGCTCTGACTGCATGGGTTCTGTTGCTCATGCGGTCCCTTGCTTCTGCCCTGGGCAGCTGCACTGCCAGCATTGCCAAGAGCTCACATCCCTTTTCACCTGGCAGGGGCAGAGGAGAAGATCCTGGAAGACTTCCGTAAAACACACTGCCCAGAGGCACCAGACTTCCAGCTGCAGGCGATGATCCAGGCAGCTGGGAAGCTGGTGCTCATTGACAAGCTGCTTCCCAAGCTGATCGCTGGTGGGCACAAGGTGCTCATCTTCTCGCAGATGGTGCGCTGCCTTGACATCCTGGAGGACTATCTCATCCAGAGACGGTTAGTACAGGCTCCAGCATTCACCACGACTCTTCCACAGTACCTCCACGCACTGCACATAGAGTAGCAACGACACAGGGTAGGGATTTGGCCATTCCATGCCCATAAATTGATGGATCCGAGTTACCATGTACTGGTGGGTGTGGAGATCCCAGAGCTAAGCATCTCAGACCTTTCATTCTGTGTAGTCTAGGGCTAGTCATCAGAGTGACCAGGTGGAAGTAGATCCTTCCCTTGGTCTTGGTTCTCATGAGCCCCATATCTATGCACCATGCATGGGGTTGCGATGATTTTGTCATCATAAGAGGCACAGCTTTTGGGAACAACCACAGTGCACACAGGCTGATGGGGCCTGGGCCTCTACCTGGGCACAGGTCCTGCCAGTAAGCCCTGGCTGGTGTGCCCACACAGCCTGGGGGAAGGAGCAGAAAGGGATTTGAAGGCCACAGCCTCTTCAGGCCCTGCTGTGATTCTGCTCTAACCTCCCCCCCTCTTGAGCAGGTACACCTATGAGCGCATCGACGGGCGGGTGCGCGGCAACCTGCGCCAGGCTGCCATCGACCGTTTCTGCAAGCCCGACTCGGATCGCTTTGTCTTTCTCCTGTGCACGCGGGCAGGAGGGCTGGGCATCAACCTGACCGCTGCTGACACCTGCATCATCTTTGATTCCGACTGGAACCCACAGAATGACCTGCAGGTAATGGGCTGGGCAGGGCCAGGCTGTCAGGCGGTCCTGAGGCACAGCTCCTATCACTTGTGCCAGGCAGGGAGAACAGGGCAGCAGCAAGAGCTGTACTGGGCATGAGGTGCCATGTCAGGACAGCTGGCAGGAATGTGGGCAGACGGAACAAGACATAGGGGAGATCACAGTGTGGCTCTTAAAGCACAGATGAGCCACAGAGCAGGCAACACTGTGTCCATGTCTGTTTTTAGAGTGGGTGCAGTGTTGTGTGCCGCATCTGCAGAGAGCCAAGGCTCCAGCATGAGCCCTGTGTCCTTGCCTGAGGGGGCTGAGATCTCTCATTCCTTCTCCACAGCTGTGCAGGCTGTGCCAGAGCCCTGCCAGGTCAGCCACCGGCAGGGAATGAGGGTGCTGTGGTGGGTGGGAGGTGACTGTGGGTCAGGTGGGTGAGTGTAGATGCTGATGCAGAGTACCACAAGCCACATGGTCCTCATCCAGCTGGGTTCCCTGCACTGACACTGTGCCCTGTGTGCTGACAGGCTCAAGCTCGCTGCCACCGGATTGGGCAAAGCAAAGCTGTGAAGGTCTATCGCCTCATCACCCGGAACTCCTATGAGCGGGAGATGTTCGACAAGGCCAGCCTGAAGCTGGGCCTGGATAAAGCTGTGCTGCAGGACATCAACCGCAAGGGCAGCACTAATGGGGTAGGTTGGCTGCTGGAGCGGGGCCAGGTGGGAATCTCTGCAGGACATCTCTCTTCCTCCCCCTGCAGTTACTGCCAGGTCAGAGTAGGGAGCTGGCAGGCTTGGGGAGGGAGAGCCCAGTCCCTTACACTCGCACTGCTGCTCTTTGGCCTGCCAGACTCTTCCTGAACTGCCATGGGGATAGGGGACACGTGATGCTTGTGTCCAGGGTGGCATGGACTGAATTTCCTGACAGTCCCTTGAGAAGAGTTTTGAAGTGACCTCTTTGCTTTAACAGCAGCAAGTCTGGGTTGGCTTAGGGCTCTTTCTCCTGAAGCAGAGGGAGGAGCCTTCTCCTTTTGTGCAGTGGTCATGGTTGCTGGCCAGGTTGGTGATGCCCCTGTGCTTTGGGCAGGTTCAGCAGCTCTCCAAGATGGAGGTGGAGGACCTGCTGCGGAAGGGTGCCTATGGCGCACTCATGGATGAGGAGGATGAGGGGTCGAAGTTCTGTGAGGAAGACATTGATCAGATCCTCCAGCGCAGGACACAGACCATCACGATCCAGTCTGAAGGAAAAGGCTCTACATTTGCAAAGGTATGCTGTGCTCCACTGGGAAGGAAGGGGGATTTCCTTTGGGGGTGGAGGAAAGGGAATGCAGGGCAGTAGTGGTCAGCCAGCCTCCTACCCTGTATGTGGAGACATTTCCAACCTCCTACATGTGTGTGGAGACATGTCCTCATGGAGGCCAAGCTCTGCTGTCTCACTGTGCCCAGAAGTGAGACCTTGGCTGCACTGGGACTGGTGTGATCTCCTGTCTCTCTGGTGGTCAGCAGAGCATCAAGGAGGGGCCACCAGCTTGGCAGGTGATAGAAGGCTGCCTAGGAGGGTTCAGCCATGAGGTCTGGCTCTGCATTGGGACCCCAGGATGGTGGTAGGACCCAGCTGCTGGGCTGCATGGTGCCCAAAGCCAGGTGCTGCTGTGCCATGGAAGCTGAGTGCTGTGGGGCCTGACAAAACCCTCAAAGAGAGCCTGAGGAGCCAGCTCTGTGCTATGCTCTGGCTGGTGCCTGCTGGGCCACTAAGGGCCCTCCTCCTCTTGCACAACCCAGCCTCCATTTACAGTGGGTGAGGCATGACTGCAGAACAGAGGGGTTCAGTTCCCTTAGGCAAACAAAGAATCCTCTGGCACATAGCAGCTTAGGGTGTAACATCCTGCAGCAGCAAGACTGTGCACTCAGACAGGCATGTGGGGGATCTCTGTATGGGAGGAAGCACACCTGGATGGTGGGTTGCACCCTGTTCACTCCTCTTCTTTCTCTCCTAGGCCAGCTTTGTAGCGTCAGGAAACAGAACTGACATTTCCTTAGATGACCCCAACTTCTGGCAGAAGTGGGCCAAGATAGCAGAGCTTGATACAGATGCCAAGAACGAAAAGGTAGGATGCAGTTTGTGGCCCATGTGCCCTACAACTAATCTGACACCATGTGGCCTGGTGTCCAAGTGGGAGCTGTGTGCTTCCTGTAGGCTCCTGAAGAGGTTTGTGTTGAGCATCACAAAGATTACTGCAAGGGAAGACTGACCCACAAATGCTGGCTAAAGCCCTGATTTATTTAGTCACATGTTGGTCTGTGTCTCCCTGATCTTTCAGAGTACTCAGTCTGTACTCCTAGCTACTCCCAACAATCTCACCCTCTGCTTGAGAGCATTGTCCAAATGCTCCTTGAGCTCTGGCAGCCTTGGGGCTGTGCCCATTCTCTGGGGAGCCTGTTCAGTGCCCCACCACCCTCTGGCGGAAGAAACTTTTCCTGATGCAGCTCCAGTCATTCTCGTGGGTCCTGTCCCTGGTCTCAGAGAGCAGAGATTGGAGCTGCCCCTCTGCTCTCTCTCATGAGGGCAGACTGGTGCCTCTGCCTGTCAGGAGGTAAGAGGGGACAGATGGGGTCCCAATGCTCTGCTGACCCTGCTGAGGTGATGGCCTCGACTGCAACTCAGGTCACTCTTCCCAGCTCCTCCACCAGGCACAGGGTGCTGCCACTGGCTCCAGTGCGGCCCCAGGGCTGCCATAATTCCAATTGAGGCAGCAACGCTGTGAGAAATGGTTTTAGACAGCAGCAGGAGGGAGGTCCTGCAGCTCTGCAGAGCTCACTGCTCAAGCTGGAGCAATGGGAGTGTGTGTGTCTGTGTGTGTCTGTGTGTGTGTGTGTGTGTGTGTGTGCGCACGTGTGTGTGTGTGTCCTATGTGCCTGAAATCCAGGCAGATTTACATTACATTGATTTGTTCACCAGGGCAGGGTAAGAAGAGGGGGCAGGTACATGATATTTAATTTCTTATTGCTCCCTCCTGCACCTTCTTGGAAGCTGCCTTTCCTGTTCCAGCCCACCTGTCCCCCTGACACAGAGATTACAGTGCCTTCAGCACAGTGCTTGGCTGTAGGCAATGCAGAGAGGGGGCCAGGAGTGACTCATAGCTGAGTCAGCTGCTGGCAGTCAACAGTTTGGACACAGAGGGGCTGATTTTCAGCCTGTCATCAGTCAGCGTGAATTTTTTGCTGGCCAGGAGTTGTCACTTGTGCAGGCAGAACTGCACACAGGTAACTTGAAGCAGGTGTCCTAGTGGGAAGGTGATGGTCAGCCACAGGACTGGCAAGCCATGAGGCAGAGTCTGAGCAGAGCCCTGGTGACAGTGGCCAGAAGAGCACGTAAAAGTGTTACTGCCTGTACCTGAGAGCGCTCTCTGCTCTGTCCCTCACAGGAGAGCCTGGTCATTGACAGACCCCGGGTACGGAAGCAAACCAAACACTATAACTCCTTCGAAGAGGATGAGCTGATGGAGTTCTCTGAGCTGGACAGTGACTCGGATGAGCGACCCACACGCTCACGGCGCTTTAACGAGAAGACGCGGCGGTACCTGCGGGCTGAGTGCTTCCGTGTGGAGAAGAACCTGCTCATATTTGGGTGAGTCTCACCCTTATGAGAGCACAGCCTCCAGCTGCCCAGTGCCCATGTGCACCACTGGCTGCACCAGCCACTTCCTGTCTGTCCTGCTTGCTGTGTTGCCTCCTTCCAACAGTGACCTCACTGGTGGGACCTGGGCTCTAAGCAAATGTTTGGGATGGAAGAAGAGTTAGCAGGACAAAGCTGGCAGTTGGCACTTCCCGAGTCTGCTCCTGCCTCTTCCCTGTTCAGTCCTGCAAACCTCTCTCCCTCTCTGCTCCTGTAATGTGTGGGTAAAACATCCCTATCTAGGGGATCTGGCAGGGCTGTGCCCCCTCTGGAGCTTCTGGAGAGAGGTCCCAACAAGGTCTCTAATTGCACAGGAGTGTTTACTCTATGTTCCTGCTGTTTCAGCTGGGGACGCTGGAAAGATATCCTAACTCATGGGCGGTTCAAGTGGCATCTGAATGAGAAGGACATGGAGATGATTTGTCGGGCCTTG
This sequence comes from Peucedramus taeniatus, assembly GCA_013400575.1. Lineage (NCBI taxonomy): Eukaryota > Metazoa > Chordata > Aves > Passeriformes > Fringillidae > Peucedramus > Peucedramus taeniatus. Next base: position 55,211 of record WBNO01005945.1, on the reverse strand, counting down.
CTGGTGTATTGCGTCAAACACTACAAGGGGGATGAGAAGATTAAGAGTTTTATCTGGGATCTCATCACGCCGACGAAGGACGGCCAGAATCAGGCTTTGCAGAATCACTCAGGTATTGCGTGTTCTCTCTGCCATTGCATCTGTACCCGTTGCCCCGTGCCAGCCTGCGGGACTGAGGCTGCAGAATTCAAAGCAGAGCTGATGGAAACAGTCTGCAAGTGTTTGTGCTTCAGCCCTGCAATTCTCTCTGCACAGAGAAAGGGGCTTCCATGGAGCTGACCTCCACACTGACCCTCAGAGCCAGCAGCAGGGGCTGGCTGAGTGAGGGAGGCTGTTTTCTGGCTTTCAGTGCAGAGAGCACCTTGTGGTGGGAGCAGAGATGCTGCTAAGTCTTCTCTGGCCTGTGAATACTGTCGTGGTTCCCCTGCGCAGGGAGATGCTGGGCAGTGAGCTCGTGAGCACCAGTGACTGTATGAACATGTTGGGTGTGATAGGGATGAGGGTGCTGATTCCACTCAGGGCGTGGGCACACCTCAGGCTGCTCCTCAGGGCCTCAGAGGGCGCAGCATGGACGTGCTGCAGGACCCTGCCTATGCCTCTGGGCAGCATGGGCAGCTGCACCAGGGAAATCTGGAGGTGCAGCTGAGCATGCATCTCACACCAAGGTTGTGGGTTTGATCCCCATATGAGCCATTCACTTAAGAGTTGGACTCAGTGATCCTCATGGGTCCCTTTCAACTCAGAATATTCTGTGATTTTGGGATTTCCCTTCTTTTTCCCTTTTGTTTCCCCTTGTCATAGTGTTTGTCCCAGACCTGATCTGCAGTGCCTGCCTTGATGGGTGGAGGTGCAGTGTTGGTTTGTCCTGAGACTTACACAATGCATAAATGCTTTCCATGTGATGTTGCCTTCTCTCACTCTGTGTAGCAGGACCCTTGTCCTAGGCCTGGCTGTGCTCTCTCTACTCAGAGGCAGTGTGTCTGAGGTTCACGTGTCACATGTCAGATCTCTAATTGCATCTGCTGGCTAGAGGTGTCTGTATTCTGTTTTGTGTAGAAGTTCCCAGTGTATCCTCAGCTTCAGACAGGTCACCCAGAAGCTTCCCAGCCCTCCTCTCCCTCTGGCTCTAGCTCTGCCTCAGTGATGGACACTGTAGATTGGCCTCCCCACCTGCAGCACAGTGGCTGCTCTCTGTACGCCCCCCTGGGACTGGGGCAGCCATAGAACCCACCCTGTGTATGAGGCAGCCACAGGGCCTTTTTCTTCATCTGTGAGCACGGAGTGGCTACTGGCTTCCTGCATCTGGGCTTGTGGCCTGGGACATGTGGTCACTGCCTGCTGTGCCAGAGGCTCTGGCTGACTTTGCAGCACAGTGCTATGCATCCTGTGGCTCTAAGGACAGGTGAGTGGGGCTGGGGGTGACAGGGAGTGAGGCCACAGTGTCCCTCAGGGAGTCAGAGCCCAGCAGCCATGTGCTGCTTGTTCTGTACTTGTGATCTGTGGCACAAGATGAGTAGTGAAGGGGGCTGGAACTCTCCAGACTGCTTTTGACATCAGGGAGCTGGGCTGAAACCTGGGACTTCTGTTACCAGATGGTGGAGGACAGGGAAGGCTGTTCTGGAGTGGTGATGCTGCTGAGCACCGAGTGCATCATAGTTGGTGCTTAAAACCCAACATCACCATTTCCTTCTGCTTGGAAGTGTCCAACTAGCTTTTGCAGTGTGAGGTCCAAGGATGTGGCTTTTGGTGTCTGCCATAAGTTATTCCAGTCACGTCCTGCAATGGGAGTCACTTTGGCAGTGCTGCTTCCTGCTCTTGCCACACAGCCCGGCCCTGAGAGTAACTGGGAGTGGGCTTGAGAGTCCTATGGGGAGCAGAACAAGACTCAGAAGCAAATAAACTGGTATGAGTGGACTTGATTTAGATAATGCCAAGTAACGAACAAGCCACGGTTTCAGCAGAGGGTCAGGATTGCTTTAGTGCAAGAGCATTGACTATTGACCAGCAAAGTGACCAGGAGCTTCTCCATCAACTCTTTAGAATGGCTTTTCCCACCTGCATAACCTCCGTGTTGTCTGGGCCAGAGGAGCAACGACATCTCAGCCTGATGTCAGGAGCTGGAGAAGAGCAGAAGAAGCAGAACACTGAGAGCAGAGCAGTGCTCCTTCCTCAGTCAGGAAGGCCTTCAGCAGTAACTGCTGTGGTTCCCCAGGCAGCCTCAGGTACCATTCGTATCTGCAGAGAGCTGACCGGGCAAGTCATGCCCCATCCCTGACGTGCAGAAAGGAAAAACAACCTTAAGCCCTTGTTAGGGCATCCTGGAGCTCTTCTCAATCCCACATCCATGTGATCACAAGGGGTGAACACAGCACCCAGACAGTCTTACTCAGAGCTCTGTTCTGATCTAGCACCATCCTGCCTTTCATCCTGGAACAGGCCAAGCTTCTGAGAAAGCAGCATTTTCCCAGAGTTCATCAGGCCAGTTTGGTGCTGGGGACAGGAGGCCTGGTGCCTATGCAGGCTTCCAGCAGCCAGCTGGGCCACAGCCCTTGTCTTGTTATGGAGCTGCAAACTTTATGCAGGAGTTGATGACATAGTGATGCTTTCTCTTCTTCACTGGTGTCACAAGAGCAGACAAATGGGATGGGACTGCCCAGGCATCCTTTCCCCTTCATGTTTGCAGCTCCTACCTCAAGAGCAGCTGCCCAGAGAGGCAGCTTATCCCTCTCTGGAGATTCCAAACAACTGTGACCCCACCAGAAGTTATTTCCATGTTCTGCTGTGAACTCACACCTTATTTCAAGGTTGAACTGTGTTTAATTTTCATCTCCAGCCACTGCAGATGGCAGATGGGACTGTGTTCCATTTCCAAATGGTACCTTAGCCCCCTTGCAACAATCCAGTTCCCCCCAGCCCTGCTCCAGTTGCACGGTATAAGGAACAGCCCTTACAGATCAGATCAGCAGGTCTGCTGCTCTTTGATCATTTGGGAGCTTCTTATTTGAACTCTTGTCCCAAATAACTGTCCCCATAGAGTGACCTTCAGAGGTGGCTGTAGTGTCTAAGTAAGTCTCCAAGGGCTATGCCCAGGACCAAGGTCCCTTCCATGCTTCATCCCTTCTGAGTGATATTTTTACATGTCGAGGGTCCATGTTGTCATCTGGGTTCAGCATTGCACTGAAAACGAACAGCAGTTCAGTTTCTGTGGTGATCCCCAAATTTTACAGAGATGGACTCTCCCATACTCTGCATTTGCCCCGTGCACTTCCTCTCCTTGGCTCTTCAGGCTGCAGCTGGGAAGTCTGCCTGGGGTCTCCAGCTCCTGGCTCTGCTAGCCCACCTGGCCTCCAGCGCCAGAGGTGCCCGGGGGCAGTGCATACCTGGGGGCAGTGCCATGCCCATGCCCGTTGTTCCTCTGGTGCTCACTGGCTGCCACTCGCTGTTACAGGCTTGTCAGCACCGGTGCCCAGAGGCAGGAAGGGGAAGAAGACAAAGAACCAGATGCTGCTTCCTGAGATAAAGAACGCAGACTGGCTCGCCACTTGCAACCCTGAGGTGGTGCTCCATGATGACAGCTACAAGAAGCACCTCAAACAACACTGCAACAAGTGAGTCATAGAATCATGGAGTGGTTTGGGTTGGAAGGAGCCTTAAGGAATATCTTATTACGTTACCCTGGCCAAGGACAGGGATACCTTACCTTATCCCAGGTTGCTCCAAGCACTGTCCAATCTGTCCTTGAACAGGGATGGGACAGCCACAGCTTCTCTGGCAACCTGTGCCAGACCACCCTCACTACCCTCAGAGTGAAGAATATCTTCCTAACATCTAGGAATGTTCTAACCTAAATCTCTCCTCTTTTGGTTTAAAACCATTCCCCCTTGCAGGAGCCCACATTGGCTCATGGAGACAGTGGGCTGAGGGCCTTTAGTATTGGGAGGGTGGGAGGGAGCTGTGAAGGGCTCAAAGCCCACAAAGGATCGTCATTCTCCCAGTGCTGGACCGCCCTCATTCACCTCCAGCTCATGGAAGCCATGTCCTGAGCAGCGACCCTCAGGCCAGTGGGTCACAGGGCTGGACAGTGTGGCATGACACTGCATGGTCACTGCCCACCCTGCTTTACGGAAGTCGGTCCTTCCATGTGGGAAAACATGGTGTCAAGCAGGTTTCGCTGGCTTTGCTGACCTCTCTGCCCCCCGGGACAGGGTTCTGCTGCGGGTGCGAATGCTCTACTACCTGAAGGCTGAAGTACTGGGGGAGGCTGCGGATAAAGCCTTTGAGGGGACCCCTGCCAGGTAGGGACCTAATGGTGAGCCCCTACAAGGCTTCTTGGGCTTGAGAGCTGCCACAGGTGTCTGACCCAGCCACATCTGGGCTCTCTGCAGCTCCAGATGAATCAGACCCCAGGTCTTCCTCAGGCAAAACTTCACCCTCAGGCAGCCACCCTGCCTGCGCAGAGACTGCAGCCATAGCAGCCCTGCTGAGGCAACTCTGAGACTGTAGCACCAGCCTGGGGGCAGAGGGGACTTACAGGGACACCCTGTAGGAAAATTGTTCTGTGTGCTGCTTGACAAATGAGCCCTTAGCCAAAGTGGGAGTCCACAGAGACTGCTCCCAGTCTCAGGGCCAGGCCTCAGAGCAGAGCATGCCCCACTGCTGTGGCCTGCAGTCCCTCCCATCACTGGGAACAGTGGGACCCACAGGCTCTATAATGGCACTGAGCCTGCAGCCTGCCAGCTCTTGACCTTTCTGCAAAGACAGCTCTCAATGTTTCTCAGAGGAGCTGAGATATGCTGAGCTTAAAAGCTTAATTTCCCCAAGAAGAGGCTGCTGCCTTCCCCTGCACAATTCCATCAGCACCAGTGTATGTGGGGAGACACTGTTCTTTTGGGGTTGGTAGAGGTTGGTTTGCCCCTAGAGATGCTGTTTAATTCAGATGGGATCTTCAGTCCTCTGGAGAGGACTTGAGTGGGGAGGGTGGAGAGAGCCTGGGGGCACACACTGCCCTGGAGAAAGAGGAGCAGGAGGTCAGCAGATTGTGGTGGAACCAAGACTCCAGCTCTTTGATCCCAGGGAGATGTGTATCCATGTCATGGTGAGGACCCAGGCCAGTGTTCATTAGCTGTACCCGAGCCAGCAAGTGGTGGCTCCTGCCTCCCCCTGTCCCTTCTGAGCAGTGCCCGGTGCCCCTCAGTGTCTGCTGAGGCTGGGAGGGGGGTGTTCATACCATGTCTGCCACAGGGAGCTGGATGTGCTGCTGCCAGACATTGACTACGTGGAGATCCCAGTGGACTGGTGGAATGCCGAAGCTGATAAATCCCTGCTCATCGGTGTCTTCAAGCACGGTGTGTACCCAGCTGTCTGGTGGGTGCTGGTGTGTGGGGGAATGAGGACCTCTGGTGCTGGAGCGGTTGTCGTGTCAGTGCAAGGGACAAAGCAGTGGCTGCGCTCCACAGCCACACAGGGCCAGGGCAACTCTCCCCAGGTGCCAACAGCATGTTTGGGGAACAGGCACCCCATGGTGTCCAGGGTGGCCATGCCAGATCTTGTGGTGGACTCTGCTTTGCCAGGAGCAGTGTGCAGTTGCTGTGTGAGGGCAGGGAGAAGGGCACAGATCTTTACTTGGCCTCGTCATGGAGTCCCGGTGCAGTTTCTGACATTTTTTCTCCAGTTCCAGAGACATGAGGCTGTTTTTCTCCAGTTCCAAAAACACAGGGCTGTTTGCCCCAGCTGCACCCTGTGTGGTGGCTGTGCTGCTGCTGGGTGGGATGGGAAGGCTGACCTTTCCCTTTGCCTGCTGCCCAGGGTCTGCAGAGCCATTAGCAGCTTTTGGGAAAGTGTTGTGAATTTCTGGGGGTGAGAATTGCTCTCACGGTAGCACAGAGGGAGTGAGAGCCAAGTGGGGAGCTGTGTCCCAGGAGTAGGAGGTTTTTGTGAACCAGGCTCAGGCCTTGCTCTGTGCTGTCTGTCTGTCCTGGGTGTGGCAGGTTACGAGAGGTACAACGCCATGCGAGCGGACCCAGCGCTGTGTTTCCTGGAGAAGGTGGGCATGCCAGATGAGAAGCTGCTCTCTGCCGAGCAGGGCGTCAGCGATGGGGCACAGGATGCTGCCGAAAGGTGGGCAGGGGATGGAGCCAAGCTCTCACAGCAACCTGGCTCTCTCCTGGGGCAGTGCAGTGGAGGGAGGGAGCAGGCTGTGCTTCTGAGCGCAGAGGGGAGGGCAGAATGGAGCTGGTCCCCAGTATGAGGTGGAGAGATGGCATGAGCACCAATTCTTTGCTTCTTGGTGCTGAGAACTGTCACAGCCACAGGGGCTGTGCTGCCACTACCAGGGACTGTTAACTCTCTCACATAGGGGCAGCATGGAAAAAGAAGAGAGCAGTGGAGAAAAGCTGGAGGGGCTGTCAAAACAGGAGGTGAGTGGGATTCAAAGTGTTAAATACACATCTGATGCTGCCCAGCCTGCCCTGCAGTGCAGGCTTGGCTCCATCAGCTCTGCTGTGTGGCAGTAGAGAGCTAGCATGGGTGGTCTGCCTTGCCTGTGTCCCACCTTGTGTGCATTGCTTCTGCTCCCTGGAGCACAGCTTCTGCTGTACTTCTCTGTATTACCTGTGGATGTGGGCAGCATCTTCTTCGTGGGGAGCTGAGGGGTATTGAGGGCTGGGGATGCCCAGGAATGCTGGTCCTTAGTATTGGTTGGGGACTCCCTGAAGGAGCCACATGGGGTCCTGGCAGAGGAGTCAGGGATATCCCAAAAGAAATGGCCTTGGGGGAGAGGAAGATCAGGGAACGAGGCAGCACAGGAGAGTGCAGGGGTTGTTTGAAGTGGAGGCAGCCACACTGCAACTGTCCTGAGCAGTGGCACTACAGCCTCCGTTACTGTGGTGATCTTTCCCTCCAGGCCCAAAACGGCCTCTCTGGGCTGTCACCTCTGCTCCTGTGTGCTGAGCAGAGCCAGCATCTGCAGCCCAAGGGCACTGGACACGCTACCCTGCCCATCCCACCACCCTGCACCCTGCCAAGGATGGGTGGGCTGTGGGTGCAGGGGGTTCTGTGTGGGGTTGAGCCTTCTCTGATCGTTTCCTTTTGCAGGACATCGTGGCTGCTGGGGTGGGTGAAGCCAGGGAGAAGCGGGACGAGCCAGCGGCAGGTGAGGCCATGTCTCCTGCAGTGTGGTCCATGGCTTCCCAGGGTTTGGTGGGGCACAGCCAAGCCTGAGTGCTACCCCAGGCACTGCTTGGTGGGAGGAATACATTGCTGGGCTGGAGGGACATGCTGCTCTGTTAGAGGGTGAGGCAGCTCAGCCTGGGCAGGGGCCCTCATGCACAGACTCATAGGTGACCCATGGTTAGGCCCTGTGGCAAGGCAGACAGGGTTCCTAATTCCAGCCAAAGCTACCCAGGGTGACTGGAAGCCATTAGTCTGCTCTTCTCCATACAGTCGCATGAGATGTGCACGTGAGGTCTCTGCAGTGGGCAGTGTTGGCACATGCCATGGGCTGGCTGGCCCCGCTGCTGATCAGGGAACTGCAGTCTTCTCCCATGCATGGCCTGGCCTGGAGCCATCATTCCTACACTGATCTCAGCCTCTGGACTCTCTCTGAAGGAAGCTAAGACATGGTGAGGCTGGGAGCCAGCAGGCCAAGGGATGGTCATGTGACCCCTTACTCATGACTGTGATTGCTTATGCTCCCCATGGAAGGCAGAAGGTGGGAGGAAGCTCTTGGAGCTTGCTAGAGGAGGTGGGAGCCTGTGGCTTTGCGTGTGTGCTAAATACTAATGTCCTTGCTGATGTTTGAAGCCCAGGATGGCTCTGACTCAGACAGATCCTGCTGGCCTGTCTCCTCTGCTCTCACGGCCAGACTGCGGCGACTCGTCACCGTCTACCAGCGCTGCAACCGCAAGGAGCTGCCTCCCCGTACTGAGATGCTGGTGCCCGGTAACCATGGCTACTGGCTGCAGGATGAGATGTTCCGAAGAGCTTCTGAGATGGATTCAGTGAACAAAGAAGTGCAGAAAAGGTAATGCAGCTGAGGAGCCTTTACAAAGCTGATTTAGTCCACTTGAATTCCTTGAGCCCCAGAACTGACCAGGTAAATGTCACCAGAGCTGTCTGTGCTGCCATCTGCCTAGGGCATGGAGTCACATGGGTCCTTGCTGGGCAGGGAACATGCTCTGAGCCATGGGAGCCTTGCTGCTCCAGCAGCCAGCCCAGCCAGGGAGCAGCCTCCACTGCAAAGTGGAGTTCATGGGTAGCAGGTGGTGACACTGAGAGGACATGAGGGGACAGCTTTTCAGGGTCAAGTCAGCCTCAGCAGAGGAGAGTTGTGTCCCTGGGACACACTGTGGATGAGGCTGACAGATGAGCACTGTCACAGCCCGTGAGCAGTGCCCTTCCAACCCTTGTGGCTCTCACACCACTGGCTTTGCCTCCTGCTCATGGCCTCTGGAGCCCAGTGGGGACATACCCTGGTTGCACCTGTGCTCCTATTTCATTTGTGTCCCAGTAAGTGGGAGGGGGTTGGGACTGACCCTGAGTGGCTCCCTGCAGCCATTGGGAGGTTGTGCACAGGATGATGCTGCTGCCATTGCTGCCAGTCTCCTGTGCCACCCTGGGACTGGGACTCTCTGTGGTCACCAGCCCTCCATGGCTTTGCCTTCTGTGAACCTGTCCCTGCAGCAGGACCCCACATAACCACATGGTATGTGTGCTGCCCTGTGCTCTGTTCTTGGTCTCCTTGTGTAGAAGCTGCTCCAGCCCACCTTCCCTTTCCTCTTTTTCTGGACTTCTTCCAGTCGTACCATCCCCTCTTTGAGGTGGGGGCATCAATGGTTGTGCTGTGGACATCACAGTAGCCTGGTATCTCCTGCTCCTTAATTCTCTGGGTGTTTTGTAGGGGAGATTGCCTTACAGGAGTATTCCACTAGCCTTTAATTTGAGACTTTTTGACAAATTCACCATTGAGCTCCTTGATTTGGATCATTAATATATTTATTAATTAACTTTCTTCTTGTTCTCATTTTTGAAATGAAACATGACCACAGCCCCTGGGAACAGGGGTGGCAACGCTGGCCCAGGTATATTTTGGGCAGTTGGAGAGTGCCGTGGGTGTTGTCACCCTGTCTACTTTCCTTTGACATGTCTCAGCTGCTTGCTGATGCTGGCTCAGAGCTGCAATTCAGAGGCTGAGATTTGACTGGAAGCTTTCTTCAGGCCTTCAGGCCTCAGGGCTCCCCTTTTTCTGCCCTTGCCCTGTTGTGTGCACCCAGGTCTGTTCTCTGTGGCTGTTTCTCTGGGCTCTGCCTGGGCCAGTATTTGCCCAGGACACTTCACCATCTGTGTCCTTTGAGTGGTCCCCACAAGGTGGGTGAAGGGGATGAAAGCTCTGAGGGTCCAAGCCAGCATGAAAGTTGAATTCTAAGAGCACTGTAACTGAACTCCTCCCTCACCACTGCTGCTCTCCTCTGCTGGGGAGGGGGTCAGACTCAAGAGTCCACAGGAGTCAGTAAGGTGGGTGGTGTTTGTTACTGGGACCCTTACAGCAGCATGTCCCAGTCTCAGTTTCCCTCTGGAAGAGGCTGGATGAGAACTGTGTCTGCATATCTTTCCTTTGTAATTCCTGGTACAGAGAACTGACCTTTCTATGGAAGTCAAACAGCTTAATGTAGCAGGAAGGGAGTAGATGAGATAGGTTTGTGCCTCCCTGTTGGCAGCACAGCCCAGAGCTGCACTCAGGGGTTTATTGAAGCAGCCAAGAGGGTTTTTTCAGCAATTAGTTGAGAGCCAGAGAGCCCGTGGCCTCTGCTTCTCCTCCCTGTGCACCAGAGGGCAGAGCATCTTGTGCTGTGGTGGTCTCCCCAGTGTACTCCTCCTGACACCTCTGTCAAAACTGTTGGTCAGTAACTAGACAGTGCTCTCTGAGCCTGTCTGCCTGGTGCTTTGCCTGTTCTGGGTCCAGAACATGTCTCAGTGATGTTCCCGTCTCCTCCCTGCTCTACAGGTGGACCAGGAGGGAGCAGGCAGATTTCTACCGCACTGTCTCCTCCTTTGGGGTTATCTATGACCAAGAGAAAAAAATCTTTGACTGGGCCCAGTTCCGAGCCATCTCTCGACTGGAGAAGAAGACGGATGAGAGCCTGGAGAAGTACTTCTACAGCTTTGTGGCCATGTGCAAGAATGTCTGTGGTCTCCCTTTGTGGAAAGAGGATGGTGAGTGGAAATTGCATGGCCTATGGAGGGGTACTGGTAGGTCATGTAGAAGGAATCCCACTGCTTTCATGGAGCAGGAGAGCAAGGGAGGAACTTCAGAGACAGTTGGAAGCAGTGAGATGCCAAGCAGGCTGTGGGCTTGCAGCAGTCATGCATTTCTGGCTGCCTTGTCCCTACCACATAGTGCCTCCCTGGCACAGTGGGAGGATAGAGCAGCCCTGTGGACTCCTGCCCCTGCTCTCACAAAATCTCTTGGAGTTCACACAGGAAATCACAACCAGTTTTATCCAAGACAGCAACCTCTATATGTGAGAGACAAGTTGAGAAGCAGCACACACGAAGCACAGCTCCATGCTGGAGCTGGGGGCTGTTTGTATTGCTGCTCTCCAAGCATCCCTCTGCTGCTGTTGGACAGAGTTCTTTCCATCTATGCCTGTGCTGACAGTGGAGCTCTGCTGGTAAATGAAGCCCGGATCCACTGCAGGAGGCTCGGGAAGCCTGGCCAATACGCAGGGCATTTGTTTTCTTTGAGTGCTCTGCAGAGGTCCTACACTGACACCCAACAGGACATGACAGATGAAGAGCTCCTTGGAGGCTATTTAGGCACAAAGTGATTTGTTTCCAACAACAGCAGAAAATATTTTCCCTCAGATCTGTCACAGGGTCTGGTCTTAGGCACACTTCCTTTTGTGTGTGTGTATGTGGGTGTGTGTTGTGCCTTAGGTAGGTGTTCCTCATCAGAAGAGCTGCACAAGCTGCTCTTCCCTGACAATGGGCTGAAGGGCTACCTGAGGCTCAGAGTGCTGGGAGCTGCTCTGCCTGCAGGTCCAGGCAGCTCCATCACTGCTGGTGATGATGGAGCAGAGCTCAGACAAGACTCTGAAATCCTCTGCAGCTGGTGCCGCTCTTGATCCAGCTGCTCAAGTCAGAGCGTTTTACTCCCTGTGTCTGTTTGATGGGATATGACTGGAAAAAGAGGCCTCAACGGTGGCTACAAGCACTGGCCCCATCTCACCTGCAGTATGCACAAGGTTAAAGCTCAGCTTGCTCGTCACTGCCTCTGAGGAACTCCTGACAGCCCAAATAATGTGTCCTTGGCTTTGCTGTCCCTGCTGCAGGTCCTCCAGACCCTGACATCTACGTGGAGCCCATCACGGAGGAGCGTGCTGCCAGGACCCTGTACCGCATTGAGCTGCTGCGGAAGGTGCGCGAGCAGGTGCTCAAGTGCCCCCAGCTCCATGAGCGCCTCAAGCTGTGCCAGCCCAGCCTCTACCTGCCCGTGTGGTGGGAGTGTGGCAAACACGACCGGGACCTGCTGATCGGCACTGCCAAGCACGGCCTGAACCGCACTGACTACTACATCATGAATGACCCCCAGCTGTCTTTTTTAGACGCATACAGAAACTATGCCCAACATAAAAGAACAGGGCTCCCAGGCCCAGAAACTCTATGCTGCCTTTACCAGTCTAACTCCAAACTCTACAGTTCCCCCGTGTACAGCCAGATGGACCAGTCCTGTGAAACTCTGGAGAACGAAGTTGAGAGTCACATCAAGCTAGAAACCGTAGACAGCACCATATCCCAGGCTGGGGGCAGCCCACTGGACGCAAACTGTGAAACATTCATGTCCGAAGTCCGGGACATCATTTCCAGTAACTACGATGAGAGCTCGCTGCCAGACTCACTGGTGTGCATGATGTACGATGAGAAGGCCTGTCCCAGCGAGCAGAGCTCCCTTGCCAGGGACAGCCCAAGCTGCATAGATGTCGGAAGTAGCATCGCCAAACTCTCTGAGGGCAAGCTGGAGGGGGATGAGGATCCATCCAGCTGTGATGCAGATGCCATGAGAGAGGCTCCCTTCCTAGAGGGTTTGCAGGTGGGCTGTGACCGAATGGACAACCAGAATGAGGAAGCTGAGCCTTCACCTTCTACCCCCGAGAGCAATCCTTCACAGAGTGCCCCAGCCAAACTCAGCAAAGTCTTGGGACAGAAAGGAGCACTTGCCAACCCGGCGGCAGGGCTGCCCGAGCATGGCACCATGGAAAGGGTCCTAAGTGTGGGCCTCTACAGTCCCAGTCTCCATAACTATGAACTAAAGGTTCCTCCTGAGCAGAGGTTCATCAGCCTGCTGCAGGAGAAAGGATTGGAGGCAAAGTCGGGGCCAAGTCAGAGCCACAGCGAGGAAGATGAGGAGGAAGAAGAGGACGATGATAACTCTGAGGCAGCAGCAGATGCCGTGGAAGACTTGAATGGTCCCAGGACCAGGGCTGATTTTGACCCCGAGGCTCATGAACTGGGGGGTGAGGAGCAGAGCCCTGGTCTCCCCACACCTGAGGACATTTGCCCAGAAGATGTAAATGGCAAGAGGGAGTCCCTGGGTCTGGGGGAGCCCGGGGCGGAGGTCAGGGAGGACTGTGGCTTGAATGAGGAGAGCGCCCAGCAGCACTCACCAGGCCAGGCTCAGAGCCAGCCCTTCAGCCTGCCCACACCTCTGCCTCAGGGGGGACCTCAGGGGGCCTCAGCCCCCTGTGTCAGGGGGGAGCCCTTGGGCCGAGATGCTGAGGAGCAGACAGGCTGCACAGAGGCCCTGCACCCTGAGCCCCAGGGCATAAAGCAAGAAGAGTGTGAGAACAGAGATGACGAGGAGAAAACCAGCAGCAACCAGAGCCAAGGTAATGTCCTGAGAGCTCCCTCAAGTTGACCGTCACCTCTGGCTATGGTGGGAGGCACCTGCTGTCCTCCCTGCAGAGCCAAACCTTGGGGCTGGCCAGCCCGTGGAGTGGCCTCCCATCTGTAGGATCTGAGGTCCCTCTAGCTGCTGCAGCTGGTGGCAAAAGGTGTTGGAGGCTGCATTTGCCAGTAGAGCTGACCAGAACTCTCCACCCTGAGCCCAAGAAGACCTTCTGCTAAGAGCATGCCATGGAATGCAGCATGCCTTTCCCTTTCTGGCACAGGGCACTGCCTGTTGAGCAGCTCCCTTTGGAAAAGCATATGCCCTCCTTCTCACCCACCTGGGAACAGCCATGCATGGGGGCTACTGCAATTCAAGCCCCCCAAACTCTGCTCAGGGGAATGATGGTCTTTCCTGAGCAGCTTGGGCTGCCTGCCCTAGTCCAAGTCTGCTGCTTCTCTTGGGGACTGTTTGGGACTTTTGTGGAGCCAGCTGGGCATTGGGGTGTGTGAGGAGATACTCCCCACCTCTAGACAGAAAGAAAGGCAGGGTGGTGGTGGGTTCTATTCTCCCTTGCTTTTTTAGATGGTCCAGAGAAGTACTTGGAGGAAGAGAACAAGAATTCTGCTTCTGTCCTACCCGGGGCGATTGATGATCTTCAGGATGCACGGGCACCAACCATTGCCCAGCTGCTTCAGGAGAAGACACTTTACTCCTTCTCTGAGTGGCCTAAGGTGAGGTTACAATGAGCACAGTTTGTATCGAAGTGTTCCTGGGTAGCCCTGGCCAATAGTGGCTCACACAGCTCCAGTTCTGCCTCCTGCTCCTCTGCACACCCCAGTTGGATGCTGTGGCCAAGGTGTTCTTCCCAAGCACCTATGCCGTGGAGATTCTTGCCTCCAAAGCAGTTCCCTGCTGAGCTGAGATCACCTGAGCTGGGCTTGACTTTAATCCTGAGCTGTCATACACGGGTCACTCATTCCAGTTTAAGCTTGCCACCATCCAATTCTGTTTGCAGGACCGTGTGATTATCAACCGCATTGACAACATCTGCCACGCCATCCTGAAGGGCAAGTGGCCTTCCTCCAGCCAGCAGTTTGAGGCACAGAGCCTGCTGACAGCCCCAGCCATGGCCAGCAACACCGGCAGCAGGAACAGCTTTACTGAGTCAGAAGCCCCCGATTCCACCTTCAATAACGGGGTCTTAATGTCACGGGTACAAAAGGTGAGTGGGACCCTCAGGCAGTGAAAGGCTCAGGACTCTGGGGTGAGACATTGCCCAGAAGTACTCAGGAGTTTCCCAAGTGGTGGCAGTTGGAGTGTATAACACATGGCTAACACAAGCCACTTGGTCCCCTGGTAATAGCTCCTGGAGAGTCCCCTGTGCTCTCAGCCCTGCTGCCCTTCTTGGAAGGCAGCTGCTGTTGGCAGCTCCGCAGCTTCTGTGGCTCTAAAGGGGCTTCCAGAGTCAGCGCTGGAGCGCCTGACATGCTCAAAGGGGCATCCCACTGGTATCCCAGAGGAAGGGGTGCAAGGAGCACTGTCCTGTCAAGTCCCCAACTCCCAAGTCCCAGTGCCCCAGTTCCCAACAGTCACATTGGACAGACAGGAGCTGGTGGCCTGGGACTTCAGCATCTGCCAGAGCAGCCATGGTTATAACACCTTGGGATAACTGAATGTGTGCAAGGGTGCTTCTGCACCACCCCCACATAGGGAAAGAGGTGTCATATGCCCAGGGAAAGGACATCCCTCAGGGCTCCTTGGAGAGGCAGGGATAACTATTAGCTCAGTGCTGGTGTGAGGAGCTGTGGTCCCTGGGCAGGGCAGGAGCAGCCGTAACCCTCTGTGGCTTTGGTACACACAGGAAGGTTTCCTGAGCCCTGTCTTTGCAAAAGATGAGCGGAAGCACAGGAGACCCTATGAATTCGAGATGGAGAGAGATGCCAAACAGAGGAGCCTGGAGCAGCTGGCAGCAGCCCATGTCCATCCACCCATTGTGCTGAATGGCTGGCGCGAGGCAGCGGTGGACTTGTCCAGAGGCTCTGATGGGTCCCCAGGAAACTCCTCTCCTTTCCCTCTGAACACAAACATGCCCAAACTGGGGACTGTGAATGCTCTCCAGAGCTCCCTGGGCATGGACTTGTCTGGCATCCTCCAGGCAGGGTTAATCCATCCTGTCACTGGACAGATTGTAAATGGCAGCCTCCGAAGAGACGATGCTGCCATGAGGAGGAGACGGGGCAGGAGGAAAAATGTTGAAGGGATGGACCTCATCTTCTTGAAGGAGAGGCCTCTTCCAAACAGGCTGCAGGTGGGTTGATGCTCCTCCCTTTCACAAGAACCCTGTGAAGTCTGCACAGTTTGTTTCATGGCCTAGCTCCCCGCTCCAAGCTCTGCTGCCCCTGACACTGCACAGCTTCCTCCAGGACAGCTTGGTTTGTGCAGGACCAGGCAGGAGTAGATACTACAGGGAGGAAAGGAAGTTATCCCTCTGATTTACAGCACTCTGGAGTGTTTGAATCCTTTTAAACAATATCAAAAGTAGCTGCCCCACCTCAGAGAATGTTTAGGTTTAGGGAAGATGAGGAAGACAAGATCCTACTACACCCTTTCTCCTTCTGTCCTGGGATCCACTCAAAGAATGGAGCAAGACCAGTGCCCCTAAACCATTTTTAGGAGTGATCTGAGGGGAAGTTGATCTTCCTGGTGATTTGAGTATTTCCTTGTGAGTTCAGAAGCATCTCCCAGCTCTCTCTACCCTCCCTACCACCAGTGCTGGGGATGGAGTGGTGGGTGGTGATTTAAGAAAGAGGTACTGGGAGTATTAGTCTGTGTGATGGGAGCAGATGACTTGCTTTGGGAGCTGTGCTTCTTGGGGTGCACATGCATCACTGCATGCTGCTGATGGGCTGTTCCTGCTCCTCCTTCCACGGCAGGATGTTCAGGAAGATCAGCCGCAGCCCCCTCAGAACAGTCCCCTCCCTGATGGGCCGGTTGCTGCTACCTCAACTCCACAGCCAGTCCCAGCTGCAGGCAGCCAAGAGAAGGCTGTCCCGAATAAGAGTCTCCTTGACTGGCTCCGGCAGCAGTCTGACTACACACTCGATGTTCCCAGCTTTGGCACAGTAAGGGTGGCCTTCATGGCACGTGTGTGTGTGTGTGCGCCTGCCTTGTGTGTAGCCCTTTGTGTTAGGTTTTTTTCTTGTAACATGATTTGTGGTGTTCGTTCGGGCTCTTCAGGGATTCATGACATGTTTAAGAGGTGAACACTGTTCCCGTGTACAGCAAAAAAAAGCACTTGCTGCTGGAGAACTCCTTTCCCCCAGAACACAAACATGTCCAGACAGGGGATGGTCAGTACCCTCAGGGCTCCCTGGGCATGGACCTGTCTGGCATCCTCCAGGAGCTGAGCCCTGTTACCCAAGGTTGGTTCTCCAGCTGCAGTGCATCTCTCTGCCCAATGCAGAAGGGCCGGGGATGGATGGGGACAGAAATGAGAAAAAGGATTTGAGGTGCTCAAGGTCTATCTATGTTACTCTTTTTCACCTGGGGTCATTATAGGTAGTGCTGTAGTACTAAATAAGGTTCCCAGGCAAGAGAAAACCTGTTCTCTTTAAGAACCAGACCAAAGAGGCTGTGTTGGAGTCTGACAGGCTGTGGCTGTGTGGCCATGGATGCTCTCAGAAAGCAGTGGCTCAGAGTGAGGTGCACAGTCTGTCTGATTCTTCCTGCTCTCTCATAAACCTCCACCTCTTGGTTTCACAAGTTGGTTTGCCACAGGTTTCAGCTTATTTCGCCTTTTAGACCATGTGGTAGGCAGAGCACAGGCCATGAAACAGAACAGGAAGAAATATGGTGGTAAAACAGAAAAGACTCTGCACCTTGGTCCTGGAGGATCATGTGCCTGAGGCGGGGATTTCCTAGGAGTACAGGCAGGACATTAGCATTTTAAAGCTTATTAGAAATGAGATGTGAGGAGCCCAACATCTGCTCAGCAGAATGGCGTTTGCTTTTCAAAGTCCAGAGACACATCCAGCTGTATGCCCAGGGCCAGACTCACAGGAGCAGGTCTGGAGGTGCCTTCCCACTCCTTCCCTACACCCTTGCCTTCCAGGGAGGTACTGGAGCCTGCCCAGTCTGACCATGTCTCTGGTGAAGCTCTTGCTCCCAGAAAGCCCCCAGTGCCACAGGCCAGCCCTGCAGGATCTCCTCTCTCCGTGTAGGATGGATTGAGAGAGGCTTTGGGATGCTGCAGTAGCTCAATTCAAAGGATGAACTGCACTCAGGGTCTTTTTCTGACTCTCAGGAATCCATGCTATCCGAGTTGTTAATTATAATGCTCCATCATTGTAGGCACATCGACAGCAGGTGTGCAATGACTTGGCTGTAACTTGGTAGGTTGCAGTTCCAGAGGGCTCTGATCCCAATGAAACATGGTGCAGCATCTCTGTGGTGAAAACAGCTAAAAGAGGAAGAAAACACAGCACAGCTGAGCTGGTGAGAAGCAGGTGACTGTTATGAGAGTGACACAAGTGGCACACACAGACCTGTTCTCTCTTTACTGGCTGTATGCAGTGTCCTGTTTACAGATGCATGTATAAGAATCTGCAGTGTCAGGAGTGGAGGGGAGTTAGAAAGGGCTATAGCGCTCTAAGTGGGGTACAATGGAGACTCCTTTATATCTACAAAAATCAGTTTTGCTCATTTGAGAGCTGGTCCTGTGGCAGGGACCACTTTGTGCTGCTGGTGCTGCTCCTGCCCCAGCCTGCAGGGATTCCCTGTCCCTTGGGAGCCCATCCATGCTGCTTTCCTGCAGGGCTTGTAGCCAGTCAGGCTCATTAAGCCATCTAGTCTCATTAATGTTGTCTTGTTTGCACTCCAGAATTTTTCAGACAAGCCCAAGCAGAGGAGACAGCGCTGCAAGGACCCCAACAAACTGGACATTAGCTCTCTGACGGGAGAGGAGCGAGTGCCAGTGGTACATAAGGGTACCGGACGGCGGGTAAGCAAAGGCCTGTTCTGTGCTCTGCCCTCAGTGTCCCAAATTGCTTAGCAGACTTTGAGCTCGCCTGTGGGGGAGATTTAATCCAGAGAAACCTGTGGATGAGACAAAAGTCTGGAGGAGGTCTCTAATCTACATTATCCTGTGACATGTGTACCCAGGGACATGCAGACCTGTGAAATAAGTGACTGTATGTGTGAAGTAAGGGATGTGGGAGTGTTGTCCCTTGCCAGGGGGCACACACCCCTCAGTGGCAGTGGGATACAGCCTTTGGCTTTAAAGCCACCCTCAGCACAGCCCTGTCATGTGCTTCCCATCCTGGATTTGATTGTTCCCCTTGAGTTCATTGCAATATGCCACAAATTGTAACATTGCCATGCAAATACCTTTGGTTTGTTCCTCCTTGTGAGGTACAGGCCAGAGCACACCAATACCCATAATACCCATCCCACTGCTGGGCCTATAGAAAGTCGAGGGTTGGAAGGGCTTTTTCTTGCTTTCTGAGCAAGGAGCTTGGATTTACTTGTCTGCAGTTTAATCTCCAGGGCACTGAGGTTCACCTCTCTGAACAAGAAGGGGTGTTCAGGAGTACTTTGCAATAAGAAATTAGTTCTTAAACACACCCAGGACTGTACAAGGTCAGAAGATGATGTGACAATTATTACATCTAAAAGCAAAACTGAAGAGTGAGGCAGAAAGGTTGTTTCAGCCACATCTGTGTTCCCCTTTGTTGCCCCCATGCTGGCCTTTCCTGGGTGAGTTGGGGACTTTGCGTTCTAAATATGGCTTTTACAGAAGCTTTGTCCCCATCACTGGTCCCTGGCACGGCAGTGGTCTGGGCCACAGAGGCTGAATCTGCCTTTTCTCCCTGAGCTGTTGTGTCTGGAGGCAGCAGGCACACACCAAATCCTGCAGAAAGGCAAGTGCAGTAAGGCAAGTCTCCACCCCAGTCAAATTGCAGCCCAAAGCAAGAAGCTAGGGGAAGTGTAATCATATTTTTTGTATTATTTTACATAACTCTCTCTGCAATAGAGGTCATCCTTCTGCTGTGTTTTATAGTTAGGGGGAGCCACGGCACCAGCATTGAAGGAATTGCCAAGGTGGCTTGATGCAAACTTGGAGTATGCTGTTGCAGCTGACTGGGCTGACATTGTTAAGCTTTCAGTAAGTTAGAGCTTTTGGAGAAATCTGTATCATGTCATCTTTTTTTTTCCCCCTCCCCATCCCCACAACCTTTCTCCAGTGAGGATCTGGGGGCTGCGAGGCAGGCCCTGGGCTGGGCGTGTGGGAGGGGATGGCTGCAGCACTGGGGCAGAGTGGGAGGTTGGGCCATGCCACTGCCAGCCCCGTGGCCAGGCCACAGAGAGAGGGGGCCAGTGCCCCGGGAGTGGGGCTCAGCATGCCTGCCTGGAGAGCCTTGGGATGCTTAGGGTAGCAGGGGCAAGAGGAATGCCATAGGAGCTGGATGGCAGGGTGTGGACAGAACATTTTCATGGGTCAAATTTTCAAAACCACCTGTAGCTGATGCTTTTCATCAGCTCCTGTGAACTCTGCCTGCACAGCCGTGGGCCCGCTGAAGGCCCCACAGGTCACCAGGCCTGAAGGGTCAGGCACAGGCAGGGAGAGGGGCAGGATGGAGTCTGCTGTGCCACATTCATCCACCCTGTGCATCCACCAATCCCTGCCCCAGTGTGTGGCAGAGCCTATAGAGAAGGAGCGCTCTCCCCTCCGGCATGCACGGCACTGCCAGATCGCTCTGCCCTGCCCCATGGGCTGGCCTGATCCAGACTTCTCCCTGCAGTCCCTCTCACCTGCTGCCTGGTTTTGGGCTGCAGTGGTTTGTGTGACACCCTTGCAGAGGGCTGGAGGGTGAATCTGTTGGCTTAGAGGTTTGTACTGCTCTCAAATTGGTTTTTCCTTAGTGCTGGAGATTTGGCATGGTCTGTCCCACTGCCCAGGAAATGGCTCCATGTCCAGGCTGGCATCAGGGCCCCATCTGGGCAGCCAGCCCTGGATGAGCTGACAGCTCTTCCTTCCCCTCACTTGAGGGGACAGTCTCTTTGCCACAGAAACCACTGTGTGCCTGGCACTGCCTGGCCACCTCTCCTGTGCCTTGCTCCAGTGGCTGCATCCCATGATCATTCCCACCCCATCAACACTGAGCTTTTGGAGAATGCATAGCCATCCTGGTAGGGGAGGGATGCAGAAGGATGGCCAGCAGCTCCAGGTGCTCAGACCAGCAGGAGCTGGGGCTGGCTGCCCCACAGAGCTCAGGGGCACTCATGGCCCCATGTAGCTTCTCCCATGTGCCAGTGGGAGATGATCCCCAAAGATTCTCCCTCCTTGGGCAGGTGTTGTGCTGAGCAGACTGCCAGGCACATATAATTCATGCTTCTGCACTACAGGTGTCAACAGGAAATACTTTTCCTACCTAAATTTGTTATTCAAAATGGTTCAAAGAGTGATGATATTGAAACCCAAGGGAATCACAAAGGGAAATGTTTAAATGTCTGTGTTGAGGATGCTGAAAAAGGGAGTGTTAAGCTGTGCTGTGGATCCCCAATCCCCCCACACTGCTCTGTGTAAGCAGATGGTCTCACCCACTTCTGGCTGCTGGGTTTTGGTCCCATGTCTCTTCTGTCAGAAGAGCTTTCTTAATGCTCCCTGGCATCTCTGTGAAGCTCTGACCAGGAACTCCTCAGACAGCATGCCCACTCTCTGTGTCATCCCATGAGCTTTGCTGTCCTGCAGAGCATTGAAAATTTGGCCCTTCCCATCTCAAAGAGGATTTTTTCACCTGTTGCTGAAGGCACAATTAAAGCTGGGCAGGGAGCTGAGTGGGCAGCTGACACCACGCTGCCCTGGTGCTTCTTGCGCTGTGAGCAGCTGGTGCTGAGGGCTGGGGTGAAAAACAGGGTAAAAAACATGCTTCCTCCTCCCCTCCCTGAGCATTTGAGAGTGCAGGATCCTGCCAGGGCAGAGCAAGGGTGTTTTGCATTTGGCAGCATCTCTTGGGGAAAAGTTGTATGTACCTCTCAAATTCCATATCATGTAGGCAAATATTTCTGTGCAAACACCATCTGGGACACAGATGTGGGCACAGACAAGCCAGATTCCCTTCGCTGCAGTAGTAACTAATCGGGTGTTCTCTGTTATGTCTCATTTTCAGGGCTACTTACCCGAAAACAAATTCAATCGCATCCTCACCGAGCCTGTGCTCCGGGACACTGGGCCACGCCGGAGAGGGAGGAGGCCCCGGAATGAACTCCTTAAAGGCCCTGGTGTTGTAGCAGATTCTTCTTCTGGGATGGGACCACTGTTCATGAATGGACTAATTGCTGGGATGGATCTAGTGGGACTTCAGAACATGAGAAATATGCAAGGGATCCCTCTGACCGGGCTGGTCGGGTTTCCTGCTGGCTTTGCAGCAGTGCCCTCTGGTGAGGATGTGAAGAGCACTCTGAGCATGTTGCCCATGATGCTCCCGGGCATGGCGACCGTACCCCAGATGTTCGGTGTGGGAGGACTTCTCAACTCCCCGATGACGACAACTTGCACCGCGCCTGCTCCAACTTCGTTAACAAGCACAACGAAAGGTGGCACAGCAAGCACCGAGAAAGCCAATGAGGAGAAACAGGGCAGCCAGGATGGGAAAAAGGAACCTCTTGCTGAAGATAAGCCTGGTCCTAGTTCATTTTCTAATCAGACAGAATCTGCAATAACTACCAGTAGTCCTGTAGCTTTTAACCCATTTCTTATCCCAGGGATGTCTCCTGGACTGATCTATCCCTCCATGTTCCTTTCCCCTGGCATCGGCATGGCACTGCCTGGCATCCAGCAAACCAGGCACTCGGAGGTGGCGAACCTGGAGAGCCAGAAGCGGAAGAGGAAGAAAGCGAAAGGGGATTTGGCAAATCCAGAGCCAGAAACTGTCTCACTGCCGGAAAAAGAAGCTGCAAACAGTCAAAACTGTGAGCAGCAGAGCCCACCAGTGGTGGCAGAGAAGGTGGAGGACGGACCAGCAGAGGAGGAGCGCCAAGCAGCTCACGATACCGATTAGACCTTTTGTTTCATTGAAAGAAAAACACAAAAAGATTGTGGCTTGTGAGTTTCTTATCCCATAAACTCTTTGTTACTTCCCCTCCCACCCTGCTCCACCTTCATAAACCTGTGTTTCCATGAGTAATATTATCTACCTAATTCCCTGTCAGAAAAAACTGGTGACAATACTACATGTTAATAGTTGCAGGGTCTTGCCACTTTATTAGATAAACAGTGTTGTCTAGCTAGTATGGGAGGCACCGAATTCTCATTCTGTTTTTCCAGTCAATCATCCCAGCCAACAATAGCAAATCCAGTACTTGATCACCCCCCGCAAATTGCTCACTCCTTTGAGAAGAAAAAGCAGCAAAAAAACAAAAGCAAAAGGAAAGTGTTTATCTCTTGGTCTAACACACAGACAAGGGTATTTCTGTCTACAGCGACACTGAACGAAAAAGCCTATATTTGGGCTAAAAGCACAGCTATAGTAAGTGCTAATGTGTATTTTTGATTTAAAGTATTTCCCTATTTTATCATGGTTACTAGAATAGTAGTATAGACAGAATATATAACTAATAATTGAAAGTGCATATATTCATTTCTTTGAAAGAAAAAGCATAACTGGTAGTGATATAATTTCTTGATCACCCCCACCTCAAAGGTTTGGAGACAAACTGCAGAGAGTGAAAAAATGATGTAGACATTCTTTTGTGTTTTTTAAAACCAATGTTTGGTTTTATGTTACATGGAATTTAGTTGCCCTTTCCTTGGTAGTTACAAGAACTTTCCAGCTTGAGCTGGAAAGATTTTGCACACTTGCATGACTTTTCTGGGGTTACTGTATCTGTAGCAACCAGTTCCTTCATCATTCTGCTCATCTTCAGTTCTCTCTGGCGTTAGTTCTCAGCTATGGCGTTACAGGTGCTCTAAAGGTATTTTTTTCCAGCCATGAACAGACCACACTGATTTTACTGCTCTTATATGAACGCTTAGGCTTCCTGAGTTTTTATATTTCCCACTCCTTACCCCAGAAGCAGTGTTCTTTTAGCAAACACAGAGAAGGCTGTAGGCCAGCTTCCCTCCTTGGGGAGTCCTCTGAGAAGGACCCTTGAGACTTTCAGAGCCTGAGTTTCTTACTTTATAGTGGTGACTGTGAAGAGATGACTTTGGCTTCTTCCCATTCCGTTTGCTGTTGAACAGTATGTCCAGTCCTCCAAATGATTTCAGCATCTGCATTTCAAGTGGACGGGTTTTAATGCTGCCAGCCCCCCGGTCCAGCCCTGGGTACTGGGACTCCTCCACAGGCAACTCTTCTGATTTCTCCTTCCCCTTACTCCTTTAATTCTTCTTTCTCTTGGGGTTGTTCTTACTTGCAGCTCATGGTCTGAGAATTTAATAAAACCACAGTGGTGCAGCAGTGAGCAGGGCAGGCAGGGAGGGAGCTGGAGTATGCTACTCATCAGTTTCACACTTGGTTGTCACAATTTACTGTATTTTTTACTCTTTTTTTTCTGTTGCAGTTTTGCTAATTTATCGGATGGTCCAAATGTTTTGACATAACTCTTTCAGTTTGCATTATTTATTTATGATGCTTTTTGTCATTGTCTTTTATACATTTGGGATTATAAATTATGTACTTGTTAAAATTAGCATCTCAAAGAAGTCTGTTACCCATGGTCAAAAAACCAGCTGGTTTATATTTTCGCAGAATTTATTCCCAGTTTACTGGATTGGATGAGTTTTTAAAAGTATTTAGCCAATCATAATGCAATCCTCCTCCCCCCCCCAATAATTGTGTTCTATTTAATAACATTCTTGTAGCATAGATACTGTATCACTATCAACAGATTTCTTAGAAATGCTGCTATCTCTATTTAACTAACATTTTGTTCAGTTTTTGCCTCCAGTGGAAGCAGAAAGGGTTTTTTCAGCTGTTAAATCCAAAATCAATATAATTTATTTATGTAAAAAAAAAGTCACGATTGATATATTTTTGAACCTTTTAAGTACTAACTTTGTTTTTATTCAGTGGAAGAACATGTACTTGCCCTAAATCCTTAAAATACAAATGCTATAAAACTTCATATATCTTCAAAGCCTTACTGTGAATGGATACAGAAATCTCTTCCGAGTCCATTTCTTGTTATGGGATGATTTTTCCAGGGTTACACGCGTAAGGAACAGGGTCTAAAGTGAAATTTATTTAATTAGCTAGCATGCTCTATACCTTGTTCTTCCTTAGCAGACATGTATGCTATGTCTCTGGGTGTTTAGGCTTCTCTGCTACTTTGTGACCCTTTTGCAACCCCATATACTCTGTGGATTATTTAGACTGTAAGGCGTTAAGTGGCTGCTTCTTCTTTTCCATCATATCCCAAACAAATGCCAAATTTTCACTGGTTTTCATGGCTATTCACACACATACATCCTTCACAAAATGTGCTAACAAAATAAACTGTCTGTGCTCTTGAACATGGATAAAAAGAAAAATATTTAAAAGTCAGATTTTTATTTTTTTAATTTAGTGACTAGATGATGCTTATCTTTCAGACTTGGGAGAGCCTTGCTACAGATGTATATAATTTTTTTCAGCAAATATATGTGAATGTTTGATTCACCTGACTCAGTGATAAACGTGACTTGCCTTTTTCTCAGCATGAATCCATTGAGAAGCTGTTGAAAACAGTGGCCTGGTCGCTGCTCTAGGCTGCTCCTGGTGCCCTGTGTGTTACTCTGCTGCACGCTGTAAGGGACCAAACCTGCAGCTCCCACAGCGCCCTGCATGAACTCGCCAGCCTGAGGGACCTCATGTTCCATGTGGGTTGTAAGATGCCAGGAGCAGCCCAAGCTCTAGGTACAATTTTAGCACACAGGATGCACAAGGGCTCTCTGCTGACCCACTTTTTCCACAAGAGTGGGTGGAAGCCTGAAGATCTCCACAGTCATCACACACACCCCCACCCTCCAAGCAGTTACACCCCTCTGCATGTGCACAGCCCCTCCCAGCAGATAGGGTACTGGAGGTGCTGGGCTCCTCTCCCTGCGCTTCCTGCACCTCCAAGTTTTGTGAAATGCTTGTCCTGAATCTCTGTGCAAGGATCTCATGCTTTAGCAAAGTAGCCATTCGTCAGTGTTTCATCAGAATGATGTGCAGGACCAGCTCCATTCTTCCAAAATCCAGGAAAAAAGACACAGGGTAAAATCAGTGTTGTTACTGCTCCACCTGCCCTGTGTAAGCACCTTGTCCTAGTATTTTGTTGCTGCTTTGGGGAAGGAAAAGATAAAAGTACCCAGCAGAAAAGATTGGCAGAATGGTAGTATGAACTATGAATTTCCAGTTCCACAGTCTCTCTTTAAATTCTGCCTCCACACACTGCAGCCTTGCACCTCAGCATCCATAATGCAGGATATTTGCTGGCAGAAGCTGCAGCAGGAGGGCCATGGAGGAGCATGTGCTGGCATTGGGCTGTCACATCAGTGGTGGCTGCAGTGTCTCTGTCTCTTCAGACAAGGTGTGCTACCTGCTGGCGGCAGTGAGTGGATGTGGTGAAAGATGGGCACTGTGGGCACAGCTTGCTCCCTGTTGTGTTTTACAGGATACAAGTGCCCCTTCCCAGAGAGAGTGAGTAAAACAGGCAGAGCTGCACATCCCTGCTGTCCTTGCCTGTGTTTTGTTTGACAGGACACAGAGAAGTCTCATCACACGTTTAGACAGGATCTCTAATTCCCTTTATGGTCACAAAAAGGCGGGAAGTATCTTCCTCAGCACTGAGCCATGGTTGGGTGAGCTTTACCTACCTCAGGTGCAGATGTCCCCACTCTGGGTTCTTGACAGTTACAAGAAATTATCTGGGGTTGGAAATCTTGGCTAGAAGTGAGCAAAGGACATTTCTCTAATGATATCTGGTTTGCATTGAAACTTGAGCTTTTCAGTGCAGTTTTGTTCCTCACCTCTTCAGGAGCCGCTTCAGCTCCAGGGCTCTGGAGCATGGGCTGAGTCATGAGATCAAATGTGAGGAATCTCCTCACATTTTACAACCTCAAAGCAGTTTCTGGGCACTACACTAAAGGCAAAGTCCCCAAATGCTTCACCCCATGTGCCAGTGCCCAGCTGCCCATGGCACCCATGCTGGGCTATGGGCACCAGACAAGCAGTGCTGCCAGGAAAGGAGCCGGCCCGGCCACCTGCAGAGCAGCAGCTCTGGAAAAATGGAGGGAAGAGAAATCCAGGTTCTCTCTCAGTCCCCTTCCCATCAATCTGCACAGTGTGCCCTGCACATTTGGACAGCAGGCCTAGGAACATTCATCCTCACCCTCCCACGTGGCTTTTAGGGATGCTGGTTGTTTCATAGTGCTCCCAGGGGTGGCTGGAGACCGTCGGTGCAGTGCCATAGGTGGCATTAATTTCTGAAGAATCAAGATTTCACCTCCAGAGGTATAAAACAATGCAAGATCTTCAGCCCAGCAGAAGATCAGTCCCACTCCCTATGTGGCCTTGTTCTCCCTCCAGTGGGATTTTAATTCATGAACAATTCCATACAGCACCACTATTTGGCTCCATTTGCCAGTGGTCTGGATGGGATGTGATGTTACTGGTTTAACTTGGAACTCAGTTCCAGCCTGCCTGAACACATCAGTTCAGGCAAGCCCAGCATGAGCCTTCAGAGGGTTTCAAGAAATGGCAGTGTCCTGGACCTGATGCAGGAGCAGCTGAGGGGAGCCGTGGCAGATGCTCCAGCCTCTCCTCTCTCTGGGCTCCTGTCAAGCATTGGTTGTCAAATTTTTCAGCTGGCTGTGCTATAGCATAGGAGGACATTGTACAGGAATTGCCTGTACGCTTTGGAAAAACCTCACAGTGACTTTTTTCCCCTCCAGAAAAGGACAGAGCTTTCTGATAGAGGAAGAGATGCACAGAGAACAAAGCTCGGCTCACCTAGAGGAAGTCACATCTCTGGTCCAGAAGGAATAAATAAGCCTGTGGGACCCAAAGCCTCATTGCTCCAAATGAAACACATTTCCTGTCTGCTCATGACAGGCAGTTTTCCATGCCCTTATGACAAATCTTTTTCAAAACAGATTTAGATGTTGGATTAAGGCTGGTTTTTATAGAAAGTAACGTTTTGGAAAGCACGGAGCTGATGTGATTCTCAGTGAGGGACCGACCCCAGGAGCCGGCGGATCCCACGAACTGATCCCTGCACTTTGCAAAAGGACATTTTCAAGAAAACCAACCCCAGGATCTGTGAGTGGGGTCGGAGGTCGGGGCAGGGCAAGGGCTGCCGAGTGAGTGGGTGCAGCGAGGCCGGGTCCTGAAGGCGCCTCTGCGCATCCTCGCACCGCCGCAGGTACCGGGGAAGGGGATCCGCCGCACCCGCTCCGGGCGTGCTCCGTGTGTTCTCTGTCCCACGCGCTCCCAGCAGAAAGGAGGTGGTTCAGGTATCCTCCAGTGACAGGCGGGTTCAGAGCCCTGTTCCTTATTCTCGAACCAACGCTGCGGACGCTGCTTGACTCGAGCCCCTTCCAGAGGTGCGGGAGCCGCTTCCCTGCCCGCGGGGGCGGGCGCTGTCCCCTCGGCCACGGCTCCCCACGGACACGAGTGCTCCCAAAGGGGCTCCGTCCATTGGCGCCGGTTCAGGTGGAAATGGCACCTGGAAACGGTCTGAGCGCCCGCCGCGACCGGGATCGAGGCGGGGCCGCGCCACGAGTGGCGGGGAGCGCGGCCGCGGCCCCCGGTCCTGC
>WBNO01005945.1:0-27117 GCA_013400575.1 Peucedramus taeniatus | reverse complement strand
CGCCCCGCCCGCCGGGCCGGGCCCGGCCCTGCCGCGTCCAGCGCCCAGCGCCGGGAGTGCCCTGCCCTGCTCTGCCAGAGCCGCTAGTCCAGGTGCCGTTCCTTCACTCCCAGCGCTGCCAGCCGCGGCGGGGTTAAAACAGTAAATCCGCTGTTATTACAGATGGAAAGTAGATGCAAATATGTAATTTCCAATTTCAAGCCTCTAGGAAACCACCTGTGTCGGACCCGCAGCTGTTCTCCACACGCCAGTTGTTTCTCTCCGTAGTTAATTTTACCACAAACATCTCGGCGCATGCCATCCCGGTAGAACGTGTGTCTGATTCGGGATTCAGGCCAAATCCCGACGAAGTGCTGGTAGCCGCCGGTTATTCTGGGAACACAGCACTGGTGATCACAGAACTCACCTTCTGCACGGCCCCGGCAGCAGCTGCCCTGTCGCTGTGGTTCTGACCTGGGGACTTGGAGCCCGGAATGTTGCTCCTTCCATTTAAAGACCCCGCTCCCCGCTGAGCTGCTGGAGGTGTTGTCAGTTATTTACATCCCCAGCTGACAGGTTTCTGTGCAGGTAACTTTGATGGGCATTGACTCTTGGCTTGTTTTGTTGCCTGTCCTACCTCTGCCTCAACACCCACAGAGCTGTGCCTGCACTTTGCTGTCCACCACTGCCCTGCTCTACACAGCCATGCTGGCAGCCTCCACATCAAGTTAATGTTCCCGTGCCTTAAAGAGGGTCAAGGAGAAACCCCAGTGATAAAAGGCAAAAAGCTGATAACATATACAGTTTGGGATTCTTATCAAAATAAATTGTAAACCTACATAGTAATTATGTCAGTCTTCAAAGGAGCAAATATGTTGCTTTTTGGCTTTTTAAAATTTTAGAATGGAAGTTAGTTAAAGCTCAAAACATACTTTTCTTTTTTCTTTTAAGTTTAATTCAGTTTTTTAGCAAAATGAAGAAATGGATGGACATGTCAAACCTGCCCCAGGAATTCCGAGAGCGAGTTGAGAGGCTGGAGAGAAATTTTGAAGTGTCAACCGTGATTTTCAAAAAATTTGAACCAATATTTTTTGATATATTTCAAAACTCTTATGAAGAAAGTTCCAAACCACATCGAAGCAGGAAGCAGAGGTATTTTTTAGATTTGATGTGACTTTTCCCTGGAAAGAGTTATACCCAATATCAGTTTGCGAAAAAATTTCTAGAGCAATGGGGTCTCTTTGACTGTGAAATGCAGCCAATGCAGAGCCACCCCTGACCCTGGTGAGTGCAGCTCAGGTCTTCACATGAAGCTGCTGTAACACAGGAGCTGTCCCACGAAGTGAGAACGTCAGGGTGTGGTGGAGAGGGGTACCATGAGGTGGGTTAGCTCCAAGGTACAGTGAGATCAACACTTCAAACATTTAGCAGAAATAGCACAAGAGTGTTTTGTCTTGGCACAGTTCTGGCAGGTGGTTGGTGTCACACCATGATCCCTCTGCTTGAGGGCTGTCACATCTGTGTGACCTCCATGCTGACAAGTGTTTGCTGTGGTTGCCAGATGAGTGGAAACACCAAATGGGAGGAAGTTACAGATGATGTGCTCATTTTTCTGACAAATTTGGGAACGTGTGGTGTCACCTTCAACACACACATGGAATGTCTTCCTTATTGAAAGGAGTTCGTCCATACTCCCCGCAAGAATATGTGGCTGTGACAGCTTTGTAGTGGGACTGTAACCTTGGGGATGAGGAAGCCAAGCTGTGGATCTGCAAGGTGTTTTTGTCAGTTCATGGTTCTCTGGATGTGAGGGGGGATAATTGTTCTGGTGCAGTGCTCCAGTGTAGCTCCACAGGCAGAGTGCAGGGGGAGGTGCTCTGTCGGGTGCTCTGTTGGTGTTCCTTTCTCAGAGCTGTGTAGGTTGGTGCCACTGCAGCTGTGGCTGCTTTGTGGGTTGATGTTTTCCTTGGTCTTCCAGCTCCCTAGCATCTGAGCTGTAGTACAAGCTGTAATTGGCTGTTTTGAAGGGATGGCTATTGCTTTAGTAAAGTATTTTGGAAAAACCATCACTGGTATATATATATATATATAGCCTTTGTCACTTTCCCACCTGTTGCTGCAGGAGGGTTCTATGGGAAGTGTGACACCAGCAGAATAGTGTGGCTGGGTCAGAGGCCAGAGGCAGCCTGTGGCTTGGGAACAGGGTTGGGAAATTGTGGATGTGTGCAGGACACTCTGTGGAGCCAGGTCAGGCATTGTCTGTCAGGCAGTAAGAGCTGAACTCAGGACATGTAGCTTAGACTGTGCCTTAGTGTGGAATTAAGACAGCAGCTCCAGCTGTTGTTTTGAGCAGGGAAATGGAATGAAATTTGACCTGTAGAACAAGGTTTGGCTTCCTGGAACTGAAGAGTAACTTCTCCCCCTATTTTTCTTGTTGACAGGCAGGTGCCATGCAGCGTCAAAGATCTCTTCAACTTCTGCTGGACTCTCTTTGTGTATACTAAGGGTAGGCTGCTTGCTTTGCCTGCATGGTTTGTATACATTCCCAGCTGTGAACTTCTGTTGTGTTGCTTGACGTGATGTGCTGTCTCTTAAAGGTAATTTCCGTATGATTGGAGATGATTTAGTAAATTCCTATCATTTACTTCTGTGCTGCTTGGACCTGATTTTTGCCAATGCCCTTCTGTGTCCAAACAGAAGAGATTTGCTAAATCCATCATTTAAAGGTATGGTGGGGATAGATTATTTACAATCAACTGTGCTTTGTTCTCTTGGCTCATTTGAAATGAAGTTGAAGGTTGGTTGTCTTCTCCCCTCCTCCTGGTTCCCAGGCTTACCAGTGGAATTCCACACTCAGGAGATCAAAGCCTCCAAGGATCCTCCCTGCATCATTGCCATGCTCTGCGAGCTGCACGACGGGCTCCTCGTGGAAGCGAAAGGCATAAAGGAGCACTACTTCAAACCATACATTGCAAAGCTCTTTGATAGGAAGGTACATCTTGCGAGGTTTATGAGCACTTCATGGTGCTCATTGGTGGTCTTGAGATCGCTTATAAGGGCTGCAGGTTCCACAGGGGGGGAGCAAAGGGACTTGTTCATGAGCGAAGGAACTCAGGCTAGCTCAGTTTTTCTTTGTATTTTAGCAGGAGCAGAATTCCCTCACACTTTTAATGCTGTAAGGTCTCCTCTGTGTCAGCTTTTTATGTCAGTGAAGAATCTTTCCTTTCTTGGCAGTGTGAAACTGAATAATGAAGGATGTTGAATCATGTTTTCTTCAGGCAAAAAAAAGTGATCTCTTTGTGAAATAGTTGTATGGGATGTCTGTCATGGGAGTGTGGGTCCTGCTGCTTTTCTTGAAGTTGAGCAAAATGCTTGGGAAGGAGAGGTTGAGGTTGCACATGTACAAATTGCCCTGTCTAGTTCTGATCCTGGAAATATTTTCCAAGTTCTGTGGAAGCTTCTTTGTAGTTGCTCATCGAGCCAGTCCCTAACCCAGCAGTGAACAGATGTCACACTGCAGGGCTGGCTCTAAGCAGTGAATTTGTCTTTTTGACTAAAACCATCATGCTCTCACACTTGAAACAGTTTTGATTTTATTATCTAAGATACTTCTGCTTTTTATTCTTAGATCTTAAAAGGAGATTGTCTGTTGGATCTTTGCAACTTCACAGAAAATAGGTAAGTTACAGCTTCTGTTCTCAATCATAGGGCTTGGTTCACGTCTAAAGCACAGGCCTTTGTGTACTAAATCTCAGTTTCCCTGTTCCTTTGCCTTGCCATATCTAATGGGTTTTGATTATTGGACCATCAAAGCTGCTCTCTGGCTGAAACACTTTCTGGATCAGAGGTGTGGCCGATGTCAGGGGTTCCAGCTGCAGAGATTTTTTTCTTGATATCAGGCTTTTTGGTGCTTGCTCTGATTTTCCGGCAACTGTAACCTTTGAACAATGTAATGCAGACTAAAACCTTGGCTGTGAAGATTGCAGATGTGTTTCTATACACATATTATGCCCAAGTAGGGAAATCTCTAAATTTATTTCTCTGTCTCTAATTGAATGTATAAATCTGTGGATACGGCAGATGGACTGAAAAGAAAAGGAAGCAACAATTGCACAAAAAAGAGGAGAACAATTTCTGTGGGAGGGAAGTGTATTCGTTTCAGAAACTGTGAATTCACTTCTGAAAGCTACTTTAAATGCAAACTATAAAAAATCCTTGTCAATTTTTTTGCCTTTTGCAAAAATACCTATTAATTTGTTTCTTCCTTTTATTTGTGAGCTTTTATCTTGTTGGTTTGCTTTGGGAATTTTGAGCAAAGACTCAATTGTTTTAACAATGTAGATAACATCTCAGTTTAGATATAAACTCATTTCTTTGATCATTGATCATTGAATTTCTTCTAGTATTTTTACTTTAAGATTAATAGTATTCCTTCAGTAACACTGTTATATGGAATGATACCGTAGCCCCTGTTCTTTTGCAAGTAGTCTGACATCTCAAAGACTCTTGTAAGCATCTCTTGGGTATTTTTTGTCCAACTTTCCACAGACCTTTACATTTTCCTGAAAGACATGGGGCAGCTGAACCTGTGATACAGTCAGGTTTCCTGTGGGATCACAGAGTTGCTTGTGTTGTGAATACATTTTTATATTCCATTATTATACATGCTGGAACGGCATTCCTGGCCCAACTGCAAGCAGGATTATTGATGCAAGCCATTTCTGATTTTAATCCAGAAGCTGCATTCTACTTTCCAAGTACATGTTTAAAGCCTTGCAACCTTGGAGGGCTTAAACATTCCTTTTTTCCAGTTGGGTTTGCTGGAATAAAGAAAATGAAGGATTTGTTTGGTATTACATATCACTGGTGGTTTTAGAAATAAAACTCAGGCAGGTAACTCCTCACTTTCCCCTCCTCTGCACCATTAGGAAAATTATGGGCTACAGAGTGGCAAACGCAGAAATGCAGCGGAGCGAGTTGGGTGCAGTTCTCCCTGGTGCACAGATTTCATCTCTGACCAGCTGAGCACTTTCAGATTGGTTTATTCAAAACTGGTGTGAAAGCAAAGTTGTTTTTTCCCTCTTCTTACTGAGATCCAAGTGCTGGGGGAAGAGTGATTCCTGCAGTGATCCTGGAGAGGTTTTGGGTCCAAGGGCAAGCAGGGATGACTGGGTGCAGGTTGCTCAGGGAGATGTGAGCAGCTCTGCTGTCCAGAGCATGAAACTCTGACCTTGTGTTGGTTTGGGGCTGTACCTGCACTCCTGGGGCACCTTCTTTGTTTCTTCAGCATTTAAACCTTTGGTATCAAACCTGGGCTTCTCTTTCAGCAAAGCACTGAATAAAGAGTATGAAGAATATGTTCTGACCGTGGGTGACTTTGATGAGAGAGTTTTCCTGGGAGCTGATGCTGAAGAAGAAATCGGCACTCGAAAATTCCCTGCAGATGTGCCAGGAGAGAAAACGACAGCAAGAGCTCACATGGAGTGTCATCTGCAGCAGCATTTTGAAAAGGTAATTCATTTAACATGGCAAACTCACTTGAAGATCTCCTCCAAGTTTTCCCATCCTTATACATTCTTTGAATCATTGAGGTGACTTGACATTTCTTCTTCCTGAGGAAGATGGTGAACACAGGCTTCAGTGCTGTCTTGCTATAAAGAGAAAAGGTGGTATCTTTTTTCCTGTTAAATTTTTAAAATAACTATTCCTTAAGCAGAATGAGTGCACTTTCGTATGTATAGTTTGGTTTTGTTCAAGAAAAATCAGTAAGTATTTAATACCCAAATGTGTAAGTCTTAGTTTTGATCAAGCTTCATTTATACCCCATAATCATACCACAAAACCTTGACACTGAATTAGTTTTCCCACTGTTTCCTTTCTTAGGAAAGGAAAAGTCAACTTTCCTACTCTTCTATGGAAAATAAGATTCACGCATAAGCCTCAACAAAGTCTCTCTTCATTGCAAAAAGTAGCCTATAAACAGAGTTAATGTTTCACTGTGTTTAAAAAGGTAAAATGTATTTAATGAAGTTGACATGCAGGAAAACAGTTGCTTGATTACTTTTTAATCTTGGATAAGGAGGAAAAATAATATTGGCTGTGTGAAAGAAACATATGCTGTTTGATTTACATGTCAATTAAAAAATAAGAATTCTTATTCTAACATGTTGGTGCAAGTGTAAATGAATCATGTCTTAGCTTTTTCTCCCAAATATAAGTGTATTCCATATTCAGGCAAATTAAAGATGGGAGTTTGGAAAGGGTTTTATTCTGAGCTTCGGTTTCTGTAGTCTAATAATATTACTGTTTATGCATAACGACTTCAGGCTTCACCTTTTCTCACTACTTGCCTTGTATCTTCAGAATGTTGTCAGTTCAGATAATTAAATCCAAAAACTTTATTGTGTCACTTCCAGAGAGCAGGATACAAATAGCTAAGTGCAGTCCACACAGCTCCATCTGCTCAGTGCCACTTCATCCTTTGGATGGAGGATGAAGGGAGGCCCATTTCCCAAGGAATGTTCTCCTGTAAGCCTCTCCTGGGCAGGTCTGCCACCCATTCCTTGTGTCACCCAGCTAATGCAGTCAGGGACTGAGAATGGAAGGATGCACTTCGTCTTCCTCACTCTGTATTTTCAATGTTCAAATGAGCCTAAAAATTTACAGATTTTAAGATTTTAGGTCTTGTTTTACTGTGTTTTAGTTGTAAAATCCCTTTGGGTTAATTTTTGGCTGCTCGAAGATTTGTTGTTTTTTTTTATTTGTGGAGTCCTGGGAAAACTTTGGCTCATTTTTAGTCACTTCTGAGCTCACAGGTGAAGCCTTCACATGGTTGTACTAGTGGTGTCATTTTAGTCTTTGAAGGAATTTTGCAGGCGATGCTCATTTGGAAGGTAATTAAAACAGTTTTGTTGGCTGATTTCTATTTATAATTTTTCTCTGTCTGACAGAAAAGGTCATTTGCACCTTCAACTCCACTGACTGGCAGAAGATACCTGCGAGAAAAGGAAACTTCCATCACTCCAGTGGCTTCGGCCACACAGAGTGTGAGCCGTTTGCAGAGCATGGTGGCTGGGTTGAAAAATGCACCAAGTGAACAACTTACAGCTCTTTTTGAGTGAGTATGTCCACTTCAGCTGCTTTCATTGACACAGAAACTCATCTTTTGGCTTTTTTTTTTTTCTTTGGGGCACAATATTTTGGTCTGTGTTTCTGTATTATTTCTTGTTGAAGGATCTTCTGTTTTCTCGATCATCTCATCTGGAGAAGAACGGCTGAACTCACTCACCCCCCCCATCTGACTTGTCACCCCCGCTGTGTTAATGGAGCTTCAGCTTTTGCTGATGTTGATTTGTCTGTCTGCTTGAAAGCCAAATGCCTTTTTTATTTGTTTACATTTTAAACAAGTACTTATCAGTTAAAAGATGTGGTAACCATGTTGGCAGAGGTTTTGGAGAAGGGCTTGTTCAGGTGAACGAGCTGCAGTCTTTGCCACAACTGGGAAGATAAAACTTGAGTGCAGCCTACAGGCTGCCCATTTTTGTTTCACACTACTTCAGGGTATGTAGGTCTTACCCCATGGCAGAAGCATGAGCCTCACTGTCAGTGCTGACCTGGAATAGCAGCAGCCATGTTTCCACTCAGGATGTTCTGGTGGCTGTTCCCTGAGCACACTTCAGATTATTGCCTTCCTCCCTGAGCACAGCTCATAAAAAGCAGTAATTGAATAGTAAATACCTGTAACTATGCTGGGTGTTTGCCTAATACCTTTCCAAGTTAAGGTCCTGCTGTTTTATGGTGTAAGGTCTCCAGATGTATTTTTACAAATCAGAATGGACATTTAGTATTAGCACTTAATATTTGAAGTCCAGAAGCAATGTTTCTTTTAAAGTAATCATCATAAACAGGTGAAAAATATTACTTACTGTTCTCATCTTTGGAGTTATGTATATTTGAAAGTTTTGCTAGCACTAGTTCCTAAAAGTTTACAACTGTGCTCTGTGGGATGCATTTCTTTTGAATGTTTCTTTAATTGTTTTTATAAGGACTGATACCATTTATGTTGTACAATTGAGATATTAATGTGTCTGTAATCTCTAATAAAGCATGTGTTTGTTCCAAATAATAAACCAGACTATCAAGAGAAAGGTAAATATTAAAATGGGAACAAGAATTGAGTTAGCCTTTGTCAAGAGCTGTGATGAGTACTTTGCTCATCCTGGATGCAAGTTCAGTAAGCACTTGGGTATATATACTGTGTCCCTGGAGGAAACGGACAAACTATAGTTGGGACTGTGTAATATTCTATGCTTTTCAGTATTTTCTTTTTCAAATTAAAATTCCATTGAGAAACTTTGAAGTTAATTAGAAGGCTTTGTTCAAAGAGAAACCTTAGCTTTAGATTTTAGTTCTGGCTTTTCAGAGTAGTTTAGTGTCTTAATTTGACACCAGCCACGGGCCACTGTCCTCTAAAACAGAGTTGCTGGAAAATTCAGAAGCATTCAGAAAGAGCATCTCCAGCCAGCGATACTATGGCCCTTTTTTATGGCAGTGACAATGTGGAGTTCATCAGTTCTCCCAGTCTTGGTAGGAAATGGGAAGATGCTGCTGCCTCCTCCATCTAAGCTTTTCTGTGCTACCTCAAACTGAGCCTGGCCTGTGTGGTGTCATGGATGCCTTTGGTTGGTTGGTTGCCTGTTGTAGCATCCTCACTCCTGGCAGGTTCATCTTTCTCCTCACTGCTGCTGTGGTTCTTGCTTTCTTCTCCGTTTGTTCCAAGATCTGCAGATCCTTCCTGGCCCTGTTAGGAAGAGAAGACACGATACTTGTGTATGTTTTTTGTTTTCCTCTGTCTGTGTAATACAGGGTCTTGCTGATGAGGAATGCTTGGTGTAACTGGCCTATGTTTTTATTTTGGTTTTATGGTTGTTGTTGTTTCTTGATATTTATCTTTTTTAACTGGATATTAATTTATATAAAAAAGGCTTTCTTTGTCTTCGGTTTCAGGTCTTGTGCCCGCAGCCCCTTGGAAAGCATCATGAGCAGAGTGAAGGAAATTGGTGAGACCTTCTGCTGCAGCTACACTCAGTCAACAGATGAGCAACCAGGATCTCACATAGGTATGGAATGAAAGGCATGGACTGTTTCAAAATACTAAACCAGGGCAAACAGAATGCATACCTATACCGTTTTCTGTATTTAATATAGTGGAGCTGGTTTTATCCCAGAATACACCCAAGCAGAAAACTACTGCTGTCAAACAGTACACTGTAAAGAATAAAAATTTATGGCAGAGTAAACCCAAGGCTGCAGTTTAAACTGGGATAACCAAGAAATCATGGAAAAGCAACTCTTAAAAAGTGTAAACTTGCATTCTTGTTGGCTTTATAATTTAAAGAAAACTGAAAGCAAATAGGAAAATTATTATTGCAAAATTACATTGCAAGAAATATTACAATAAATAATCCTTTAAAATATTTATGGATTTTCCTGCTGTACCTGGGACTAGTGGATTTCTGAACTTTTTATTTTGGTTTGCAAAGTTTGTATGTACTCACATGAACTATTGCTTTGGATGAGAACAGGCCCTGGTCAGTTTAGTCTTAACCCCATTTGTGCCAGTGGCATTGGACTTAATCTCTGATGACTTTAAATTTCAGATTTTGCTGTAAACAGATTAAAACTGGCAGAGATCTTGTACTATAAAATCTTGGAGACTATAATGGTGCAAGAAACACGGAGACTGCATGGGAAGGATCTGACTGTAAGTAAAGAACCAGTGAAAGATTAGAACACTTTTTGTAACTGTTTCTTGGAGTTTATCTTCAGGCAGTTCCAGAACAAAGCACTGCAAAGCACTCTTGTGTATGTTGTTAATACTAAAAAGGGTAAATACATGGGAGCTGCCAAAATGTATTTTTCTTCTACTTTTTAAACCAGTATAACTATCATAACTAAACATTTGAATTTGTGTTGCCTTCTAGAATTACAACTTTATGGACAGATAACTTTTATTACCTTCTTTACCCAATAAATGGTACCAATACTTCATGTTAGACAGCACTGCATTTGCTCTGCTTTATGATGCACAGCAAGGAGGCCAGTTGATTTGTCCATAGCATGCAAAATGTGATAGTTTTGGTGTTGTTACTCTACTTCTGGTCTCCTCAACTTCCCTGTCAAAGGAGGTTGTGAATGGGAGAAGAAGCCAGCTTCTTTCCAACAATAAGCTGAGTAGTGTTAGTGCCAGAAAATTCCAACTTGTTTCCCAAATCTGATGCCAGTGCCATTTTCTGTGCTCTCTCCAGGCTCTCCTGGAACAGGATCTCTTTCACCGCTCCCTCCTGGCTTGCTGCTTGGAGATTGTGCTCTTCGCTTACAGCTCCCCTCGCACCTTCCCCTGGATCATTGAAGTTCTTGACCTCAGGCCATTCTATTTCTATAAGGTAAATAAACATTGTCTTAGGACAGGATCTGTATTAAAAATGGCATGTTAATCTCATAGATTGAGAGTCGTAGAGGACTTCTCAGCTATTCAGTGTATATTCTTGCAACACTCTTATTTGGACAAAAATTGCCATTGCAAAGGTCTCACACAAAAGAGACTCATGACATTTGTAACTTTGTTCTCTGGGTGTAGCTTGTGTAGCAGGAATAACTGAACATATCAGTAAGTCTTCCAGGGAACTTGTATGGCATTTCCATCTCTGGAGCTTTAGCAAAACAGGCTGAGTGCTCCTCTGACAGGAATAACACAGGGTGGATCTTGTGTTGGAGTATGATACTGCAGTCAGCTCTGTTCAACTGCCGTTTATCCATGTTAAGGGTTCTGAGTGCTACTTAAATGAAACTTCAAAGCAGTGGTTTTCATCTCCTCGTGTTATGGGCTGCTTGTTTGCAAGAGCTGAAATGTTGGGGCTGTCACATCCCTTGCTGAGCAGCTGTACCTGATCACATCTCCCAGGTCCATGCTGCATGTGCCTAGTGCTTTCACTTGTGCACAGTTAGCAGTGGTGAGAGAGGCCCTAAAAACCCCTGGAATGGATTATTCTGCATGGATGGCATATCTCCTGTCCTCTTTCCGCTCCCAGGTTGCTGTGGAAAAGGGGGTTAAACAAAGGGATCAGAAGAGGGTTGGGGAAGATGAAGATGCAAGGAGGAGGCTGGAGCATTCTGTGTTGACGTTTTGAACAGGAGCCTGAAATAAATAACAGATGTTGTTGAAAATGAGCAATGTGACATTGCTGTGTGTGTGTCATTGCCATCAGGTTATTGAAGTGCTGATTCGGTCTGAGGAAGGACTTTCCAGAGACATGGTGAAGCACCTCAATAGCATTGAGGAACAGATTCTGGAGAGTCTGGCCTGGACTCGGAGCTCAGCACTCTGGAATGCACTTGAGGCCTCAGAAAACAAGGTCCCAACCTGTGAAGAAGTATGTGATCTCATTCCTGTTACTAGGAAATGCATGTTCTTTTTCTCACTTGTTGTTTTATACAGAAAACTGTTCAAATGAGATTATTACTGCAGAAAATCATCTATTAATAGATTGTCACAAATAAGGGAAATTAATTTGTTATCTTATACTGACATTTCTTATTTCCCAGGTAATATTTCCCAGTAATTTTGAGGCCAGCAATGGAGGAAGTGGGTTTGGTCACTTGCCCATGATGCCATTATCTCCTATAATTCATCCTCGCGTGAAAGAGGTTCGGACAGATCTTGGTGGGAGTTTAAGACGAGGTAAGTTCAAGGCTTCTGATATTATTTGAATGTGTGAATTTGGGGAGTGGCTTACAATGCTTTGTAATTGCAAAAAGCAACCTTGAATCTGAATTGAGAGTTTGGAATTGTGAAGCTTATTTGATCAAGAGAAGGTCCAGATGCACCAGTCAAATCAATGCTGTGACTCACGGGCAGCAGACAGTGCTCAGACAGTGCTTCCATTCTGGACTGGAGCAGATTTTGCTGCTGGCTTGATACCAGGGTGACCATACTCTGAGGTGGATTGTCATCTAATTACTTATTGTCCATTAATGTTCAAATTTATCCAGGGTTTTTTTGCTTTCTTTTAGTTTATGGTCAGTGAGTTTGACTGGATTTTAGGTGACTTTTTTTTTAGATACAGTGACAGAGCTACACTTACTCCTGTTTCCTATGGAACTGTTTTTGTGCCGGGGTGGAGGACAGTGCTTTGCCTACAGTGTTCTGTCCTCTGAAGCCACTCTTTGCAGATTCCTGGATCTCACACAAATACCTCCTGACAGTGAGGGTGCAGAAGCAGTGCCAGCACTGCTGTTTCCTTTGCATGCTTCTCTAGTTAGGAATTGCTGCTTTCATTGTATCGCAGACACTGATCCGTATGTTCTTGCACATGCTCCATGAACTGGTGGGTTGTGTAATGTTGTTTCCTTGGGTGTTTGTCTGGCAGCAAACAAGACTGTTTGGTGTTATTTTAAATACTCCTTAGGAAGGAAATGTACAAGCAGTTTCTGTGTTAGGGTTCACGGATGGAAGAGGAACCAGATTGGAGATGGTATCTTACATATGGGGGAGGCTGTGTGAGACCCAGCTTTGTATATGAGAATCTGTTACTAGAGGCTTCTCCTAAATTTGGTTGGGAGGATGGTGGGGATAGGAAATGTTTATTTCTCTTTGGTACCAAGAGAACCATCTTGGCAGAGTTAGAAGTAAGGTCTCCTGTGGAAGATCAGACA
The DNA here is from genome assembly GCA_013400575.1 of Peucedramus taeniatus. NCBI lineage: Eukaryota > Metazoa > Chordata > Aves > Passeriformes > Fringillidae > Peucedramus > Peucedramus taeniatus. The sequence goes on along the minus strand of WBNO01005945.1, from coordinate 14,424 downwards.
GCTACAGAAGCTGAGCTGGGTAACGCTGCTGACCTCCTGGCCCTGGTACAGGAAAAGCTGTGGGAGAGATAAACTCAAGGCAAGAACCAAAGCGAAGATATCGTGTCTGGTCACTCTGACTGCTTTGAGGGGAGAAGATGTAACAAGGACATTGCTGGAGGAAAGGAATGTAACAGGGACCTGATAAGCGAAAAAATTGTGTTGCTACAGGAACAGGGGCAAAGGGGTCTGAGTGTAAAATTTTGTTCAGAACTTAGAGAACTATAAATACTGGCAACTAGTGTAATGAACTGGCTTTGTTTGCATAGCATGGGCCATGTCTCTCAATCCCTGCAGTCTCCAATCAATCTTACCTGGCCAGTTATCCAGATAATTTCTGATTCATGGGAAATAGGAAACTCTTGTCACTGTTATTGTCACAGACTGCAGCTGAAATGCAAAAAGCCTGTGAACAGAAGCCTGTACATTAGTGCTATGTACTTCAGGCTTATTATTGGAGTAAATGTTAGAAAGCAACAGAAAAGCTTGAGAGGAACTGGGGCTATGTGAGAGTTGAGTCACCTGACTGGGGGCAGTTTAGAGAGAGTTTGAAAGCCAGAACATAGGGAAGACAGCATGTCCAAGGAACGTGGTCAGGGTTCCTGTAGAGGAATGTGTTCACAGGAGTAACACTTGCAAATATTACTAGTTGCTAGGCTGACTGGAGTAAGAACCTGTGATCCTACGTGTTCCTCTGTCTCTGTGGATCAGAGGGGCTGCTCAGCTTCCATGTGATACCTGATGGCAGAACTGTGCTGTCTGGGATGACTGCAAAGGAGTCAGTCAGACTACAGATCTTGTTCTTATCACCTCAGAACAGTGAACTCTGAGAGCAGGCCTGAGCTCTAAGTGATTTCTGCTGGTGTAGTTGGAAGGTATCCTTTCCCCTTCTCTGCAGAAGTATTTCCATTAAGCTGCTGTTGTTAAGGTTTTGTTGGGTTTATTTTTTCTTCTTTGACATGCCAGACATGCAGCCATTGTCTCCAATCTCCGTTCATGAGCGCTACAGTTCTCCTACAGCTGGAAGTGCTAAGAGAAGACTCTTTGGAGATGACAGCCCCAAAGAAATGCAGATGGAGAAAATTTTAACAAAAGGGACTAAACTGACAATTGCTCCAGTATCAAGTACTGGTGCTGAAAACATGTCAGCGTCTCCTGCCCAGACAGTGCTGACCATGACAACCACTACAGGACCAGGAAAAGCAGGACAGAAGGTCACTATCCCACTGCACGGTAGGAATTCCTGCTCTTTTTCTTCTTTACTAGGATGTTTTCTTTAGTCTTAAGTTATGCTTAGACCAACCATGCATCTTGAAAGTGTGTTGCTTTTTCTTTCTGAAAGAACAGTTACTTTGTCAGCAACAGCTGTCCTGGTTTGAAGGACAGGTGTCTGCCAAAGAAGACAGGAACCTCCCTTGGAATGGAGAATATGACCCCCTTCCCTCCAAATTATTATAACTTTGAAATGACAGGGCTTTCAGGCCAAGATATGAGTAAAGGCATAGCAGTCCCTTACTAGCATGTGTGTGTGTATAACAAGGCAAGCAAACCCCAACCCCGGCAGTGACGACGAACAGACGCAGAGAGCCAGTGCCAGCCTTCTCCCGGCTGCAGGCACCTTCCCTGCGCTGCAGTTCCGGGCACAGCCAGCAGGGGCGCTGGTGGCTCCCGGCCGGGCAGGGCGATGATTCCCCCGGGGCTGCAGGGGGCGCTGTGGCGCGAGCTCGGCCGCCTCTCTGCACACGGCAATGGCGGGCGGGCTGGCGGAAGGGATGGAGACGGGGCTTCCTTGGGAACCCTCAGGGACAGCCGGCCCCACTGCACCTGCGGCTGGTGAAATGGACTGCAGCAGGAACCTCTGAGCAGCAGGCTGGAACGGCAGAGGCCAGCAGATCCCAGAGTAATAAAAGAGATGTAGCAGAAACTCGGCAGCTGCGGTCCCTGCAGGGCGTCCCATCAGGCAGGGGTGCGGTGGCTAGTGTAGTGAAAACTTGGAGCAGCGGCAGAAGAACGGCAGGGGCGGGCAGGGGTCTCCTCTGCAGCAGCTGGGCAAGTGCGCCCTCCAGGAGGGGCCTGGAAGTCGGGGTCCCGGTCTTTTCCCCTGAGGCACCCGAACAGATGGCAGTGGTCCTTTCCAATGAGGCAGAGTGCCAGTATGGTCCCAGTTCGGTGTCTGCTCTCATGAGCAAAGGCTCCCTCGTGGCACAGAAGCAGGACAGGGCTGGGGTCCGGCAGCAGCAGTGAACTCTCCCCAGTAAACAGCAGCTGGACCATCCTCTTCTGAACCCATCAGCGAGAGAGGGTGAGGACCCGAGCCCAGCCCCTCACTACCCAGCCAAAATTTCGAGGTATCTTTTCCCTTCCCAAGAGAAAAACCCCCAGGTAAAGACAGTAGCCAGCCGAACACAACCCGCCCCCCCAAACCCTTCCCCATCCTTACCCTGCACCATGGCAACTTCTTTTGTCTCTCTTAAGTACTGACTTTTTTTTCCTCTTATAAATTTATGAGAGAAAATTCCCTGAGAGAAAGAAAACAAAAGGAGCAATCCTAAGCTCCAACAGCAACAAAAAAGGTTAAGTTTATATTGACATCACATCCTTGGAGACATCCCTGGCAAACACACTGAGGATTTCTCCTCTTGAAGAAAAGATCATGTTTGTGTTCCTTCCAGTTATACCTCCCACATTAAGTAGTATTTTGGTTCTCAGCTCCATTAACGATTTACTGCAATTTGTCTTAATTTGGTCTGTTAAAATCTCAAAAGGCTCTGGAACTTCTGGATAAGAGTTACGTGTTAACATTAGCAAAATAACATGAGACTTCTGTTTTGTGGAATTTGGGTGATACTTGAATATTTCTGAAAATTATACATGACCAATGAGTTTATAGCCATTTCTTAATTTAAAAATTGGGTCTGTAGTTAAAGATGAAAATAAAAATTCTGCACTAATGTTTAAGATGATTTTCAGCAAGAGAGTTTGATTAGTGAGGAAACTAATGAGGACTGTATAGGATATGCTGCCAGTTTTGTGGAATAAGAATAAAAAAATAAAGAATGCCCACCTTCCCGCAATAGAGCGGAAAGCCAAGTACAGAAATTGTGATTGCTTGTAAACGTTGTACTTTAAGATAAGCGTTAGAAAAGATCATTCACATTCAGATTATAATTTTAAACCTTACCAGAAATGTAGTTTTTACTATTTCTGAAGACTCTGAGGGACAGAGTCTTTTTAGACTGTAGTACAGAGGATATCTTCTGTATCAAATGTTCATAAATGAGTTTGATTTGCTGTTTGACTCTGCAGCATGAGGAGAGCAACCAGTTTATTTCTGGGTATGTGTATCCTCTCCAGGTATTGCAAATGACATGGGTGGAATCACCTTGATCCCCATTTCGATTAATTTAGGCCAGCCGTGTAAAGTGGATGCTCAGGCTCCCTGCCACCCTCCTGGGAACCAAGCACAAGAAGTGCAGCTTCCAGCAGCCAGCAAACCGAAGAGAACAGGCTCCTTGGCACTGTTCTACAGGAAGGTGAGTGCCCTTACTCAGAAGGGGTGCTGGACTTGTGCTCATGGCCATGCTGGAGCCTGCCTCCCTGTGCAGCTCACATTACCTTCAGTCTTCATGTGCCTTAACCTTGGCACAGGCAGTCCTTATATACCTTGAAGAAGAAGGAAAAAGATGTTGAGTATTGCAGAGAGTCCCGTTTTCTCCTTTCCACTCATGAGATTTTTTTTTTCTTTTTAATTAGGAACTTCTATAAATAAATATCAAAGGTATACTATACTTCAGATTTTACTTCTCTTGGCTCTTTTGATTCCCCCGCATTTGCAAGGGTTAGACAGATTTGACATGAGATGATTTTCCTGTGTCTTGCTCATTCAGAGCTGCACTGCTGTGGATGCAGCATCTGGAGATGCTCCTTTGCCACTTTTAAATCCGCCCAGCCGTGCTGATCTTGCTGGGCTGGGGGCTCAGAAAGCGGTGATGAATAACACAGTAACTTAAGGTTTCTAGAAAGAATGAGTTTGAAATAATGCAGGATTTAAAGATAAGTTAAGTTAAGAACTGGGTGTCCTTCAGAGAAACTTCAAATGACTTACTTATAGTTGCTTTCATTTTCAGTGTGAATTTTGTAAAGGGTCTTTGGAGGAAGTGGGGTAACTTGATCTAGATGACTACAAAGAATCTATTCCTAAATTAATCTCTCTCAAAAATATTAGATTTTTTTTTTGCTGTTCTTTTCTTACTAGGTAAGTTATTTTCAGAGGTTTTCCCCTTTTAGGGTATCTGTATAGATACAATAGGACTTGAGAAGTTCTGCCATGAACAATCTTTAAGGTACATCTTAATACAAAAATAATTTCTGGAAACACTTGTAAGCCACATCCTTTGTCTGAACTATTGGTTCTTTAATTTTGCCAGTGACAGGTGGTTTCTCTGAGAAAGGATTAAGAATTGATCAGCCACCTGCCAGTCCAGAACATTGCATTTTGAAAGTTTTACTCTCAGCTGGGGAGAATTTCAGGCGTAGCTGTGTCTTTGACTAATCATGTCATAGGCAACATAATTCCTCTTAGTTAGCAAGAAGAACTTAAACCTTGACTTATATTTGTCTTCAAATTTTGACCTTCCATTTACAGTGATCATTGTACTCACAATGATAATTTTTCCCTACTTTCCTTTCTTGCTCCTGTTTAGTAGAGCAAGTGAAAATGACACTACCCCTTCCTGCTTTCCAGCATAAAGAAAGTGCCTAATTAGTTAGTGAGGGATATGGTATAGAAGCTATAGGCATAATGGTTTTAGGTGGATTTTCTGCAAGTATTAGAGATTCAACAATTGAAGAGTCGACAGCTTAGTCTTTGAATCCCAAAATTCCAGAATGATTTTGGTTGGAAAGGACCTAAAAGATTGAATCATTCCACCCCCTGCCATGGGCAGGGACACTTTCCGCTAGACCAAGCTCCATCCAATCTGGCCTTGAACACTCCAGGAATGGGACAACAACAGCTTCTCTGGGCACCCTGTGCCAGGGCTTCACCACCCTCACAGGGAAGAGTTCCCTCCCAATATCTCATCTAACTCTGCCCTCTGGCAGTGGGAAGCCATTGGCACTCTAGGCCCTTGTTCCAAGTCCTCCTCCAGCTCTCCTAGAGCCCCCTTAGGCAGCAGAAGAGGCTCTAAGGCCTCTCTGGAGCCTTTTTTTCTCCAGGCTGAAATACTCTCATCCTCCAAGATCTCTCATGGGAGAGGTCTTCCTTCCATCTAATTATCTTTGTGGCCCTTACAGAATAGCTCTGCTTTGATGTCTTTTATTTCTGCAGGCCAGGATAAGCTTGTTTGGCTTCACTCTTTACTTGTGTGTCTTTTCCTTCCAGGTGTATCATCTGGCAAGTGTGCGCTTGCGTGATCTGTGCTTAAAACTGGATGTTTCCAATGACTTGCGCAGGAAGATATGGACATGTTTTGAATTCACGTTGGTTCATTGTGCTGATCTTATGAAAGACAGGCATTTGGACCAGCTCCTCCTCTGTGCTTTCTATATCATGGCGAAGGTACCATATAGTTTTAAGAAATTCATGGAATTTTGTGTTCAATTTTATGTTCAAAATATCAGGTGTGTTCAGCATTTACAGTTTGACTGATTCATTCATGTCATATTACTGGAGGGAAGGGGAACGTCCTTCCAAGAAGTGGATGAAGTCTTATGGTTTTTTTCTTGTTTTGTATATCTTAGCTCACTGGCTTGTTGATGGAAATTCTTGGCAGAGGTTTTCTTCTCTTCTTGAGTGCATTCACAGTGAGCACTGGTTGACACAGACAAAGCACTGTGTGGTCTTATTGCCCTGTATTTGTTTTTTGTCCCATCTGTCATCTTGACTATCTGTTGATCTGAACTAAAAATTCCATTACAACTACAGAATTAGGGAGGTACAGAAGTTCGCAGGAGCAAATTTATGTAAGGTGGTTTCTATTCTCAAAAATCCTTTTAGCTTTTGATGATTCAGGCTGAGGAATTGAGGTGGTTGCCTGTTGTACTTCATTTCTTCTTTCATTTGCCAGTTTTAATTTAAGCTGGTGTTGAATTGGATTGTGAAACTGGATTATTGGTTTGACTCAAACTTGAGCTGATAGTTCCATCAAGCCTAATTCAGACACAAAATTCAAGAGTCTGGATAATCTTTTCTTGAGGGCAAGTGAAAAGGACCACTGTGTGGAGGGAAATTGATGTTTAAATTGTGACTACCTGTGCTCTTAACTGCAGCATGGGTTAGACTCACCTGATGTCAATACTGATAGCAAAGCCATTTAATAGTCAGCGCTCTGTATTTCATCATGTAATTTGTCAGTTGTTTTGGAGTTTTTTATAATACAGGCTTTTGAATGCTGTCTCCAGTGCAGCATGAGACCTGACCACTTAGCCAGAGACGTTGATACATTGTCTCCTGGCTGCTACTACAGAAACTGTTGCTTGTCTGCTCTTAAAATTACAAATGTATGCCTGAAAAACAAAGCGCTTTAAGAAATGAGCTATTTTGAAATAAAAAAGCAAGGTGAAATTGTGTGTGTACCTGCCTAATGTCTTCTTCAGGATTTCCCCACTTTCTGTTTAGAAAAGTTAGGGATCCAGTTTCCAAATTCACAAAACACATTTTTGACTTAATAGTATTTCCTTTCTTTAATTTTAAATGTCACTGGAAGAAAAGTCTGGAAAGGAATAATGCCTAAGCATCATAAGCAACAAAAAGCTTTAGTAGCTAAGAAACAAGGAATTCCTGAATAAGAAAAATCTTTGTTGTTTCATGCTCTCATCACTAGAGATAAAATTTTAAATTATGTATTAATAGTAATACTCCTCAAAAAGCTGCATACTGGACCTAAGCAGCCCGTCCTTCATGCTTGCACTTAGTCTTCAACAGCCTTTTCTTTTACAGGTAACCAAAGAGGAAAGAACTTTTCAGGACATAATGAAAAGTTACAGAAATCAGCCACAGGCAAACAGCCATGTAAGTCCATAGCATTGGCTTTACTTTCTGTAAAGCTCAGAAGTGGCTTTTGAAGTCTTAGTGCTCATTAGAGAAGTCAAATCCTCTGCAGTGTAATACTTGTTCCTGATCAGTTGGTTTTCATCTAGTCTCCTAACTTCCTTGCTTTCCTTGACAAGAGTGCTTTTCCCTGGTGTCTTGTAGGTTTATAGGAGTGTCTTGTTGAGAAGTACTTCTGATGATGTTCCATTGGACAAAAATGCAAACCCAGATAAGGAGATGACAGGAGGTGAGTACAGCAAAGGAATCTGCTCTTTTCAATAACATACTTGGGGCTTTTAAAGAACTGGATCGTCAAGTAATAAGAAGTGGAGCAAATTTTACAGTTTCAAGTAGATTAAAGAAAAATCAATGTATTGCTGAAAAAGAAACCATCTTGTAAGTAGCTCTCCTGTGTATTAGATATGGAAAGTACACTTCCTAGTTGGAAAGAATGTTTAAGTTCATTTACTTAAATTTGGTTGCTTAGGGTGGAAGTATTTTCTTAGTATGTCAATGATACTGTAGTTCTTCTTGGATGGCAACACTGATAACAAAGAAGAATGAATATTATAGTGGGGATTTTTTAATATCATCTATTCTGAAGACTAAAATAGGAAGAACGTGTTTCAGAAAATAAAAATGCTAACTCTCCAGGACTGCCATTTTATTATATTCAGGTTTCTTTTAAATAGGTAATGCTTTCTTTGCTCTGGGTTAGAGAAGAAGAGGGATAAGAGTAGTATTTGAGAAAAGCATGAGAACTGTGCCATGCCTGTTTTGAGTGACATGTCAGGAAAGTGAGAGATCATAAGCCCATGTATGAACCCATGAGCAGAGCAGATCATATATGAACCCATGAGCAGATCTGTAGCCAGGACACACATGGAGTTTATTTGTTCTTTGTGGCAAATTCCCTCTGGGTGGGATTCATCTGCCTTAATGAGTATTAGAGCCATTTTTTAAGGCCTGTTGAGGATTCTACCAGGGTCATGGAAAGTACTGATCTCATCTAAATCCTGTCTGATGCCTCCACAGTTGCTGGATGACTTGTAGTATCTGAAGTGACACTGGGCTCTGGTATTTTGTCAGACAAATATATGTGGTTACAAAGTTCTTCAGTGGCTTTTCCTACCAGACTTTCTTCAGTTAATGGACTCATGTCTCCTTTACACAGTATTAACTCCAGGTCTTTTGACGCCAGTTCACAGGAGTTGTGCTTGTGTTGTGAGAGAAGGAAGGCAGATGGACAAAGGAGTCACTTGTGGGTGTCAGCTGGAGCTTTGGATGTTTGTCTCAGTGCACTGATTGCCAGAGACTTTGTGTGCTGCTCTATTTTACTTGGCAGACAGCAGAATGCAGGAGACATAGAAGATTGTATTCAGTAGCACTTCAGCTTAATTAGGGGAGAGCAAACATCAACAGAAATACACTTGCTGTGTGGCTGCAGCTTTTCCCACTTAACAGAACATGCCTGAACAAATGGTATCATGACTTCCTTGGTGCAGATATGAGTTGAGCACCAAGGTTTTCTCCACTAGCTGATCACAAGAGACTTTCAGAGAAGCCAAAAGCTGGGAGCTGTCAGACTGCTTAAAACTTAGTTTTAAGAGCAAGTAATGGCTTTGTACCACTCCCCACACTCCCCAAAATAAACATGGAAGAAGGGGTCAGTTGTGCTACAGTTTCTTGTTACACCTATTTCCAAGTTTGGAATAAAGGTTGATACTGGCCTTTTTAGACATAACCCACAAGCCTGCTCACAGCAATTGGTAGCTCCTCCTAATGTTCATAACCACCTGCAACACACCCTGCTCCTGGCTCAAGCACATTTCTTGAATTCCTCTCATTGACTGGTCAATTTATGGATGAGTTCTTGCCAGCTGGACATTGTAAGTTCAACTCTGAAGTGCCTGGTTTGCCAATGCTATAGTTCTGAAATCTGAAGCTTTCTTGTTAGACTCATCTGTGAAAGCTGGTAGCTCCTTGGGACGATCCGCAGCAGAGAACTCGATTGAGTCAGAAAGAGAGGAGAGAGGAGATCTTATTAAATTTTACAATGCAGTCTACGTAGGAAGAGTAAAGTCATTTGCACTGAAGTACGATATCACAAACCAGGATCATGTGGTAAGTAAAGTATTTTGGAATTAATACTCGCAGAGTCATTTTTCCTGGCAGTTAAACATATGTCAATAACTTTGTCTTGTCACCTGGTGTGGGTCAAGTCAGATAATTGCAGGTAATGGTATGAGTACTTGCTTTAACAACCTTTCAAGAGGATAAATGTAGATGCTGCTCAGTTTGCAAACCCAGTTCCAACTTCTTTACATCAATGCAATACCTATTTGCTCAATTTCCTGCGGACTGTCTGTGTAAGGCATCTGGAAGATTAATTCTGTTGCTTGGTCATTATTTGATCTGTTGTTTCAGTGTCACAAGATAAAATATTCTAAAGACCTGGAAGTGTATTAATCTTCACTTGTGTGAAGTTCCTACTCTCACGATGTTCCGATTGAGTTGCTGTGCAGAGGTGTCCTCTCTTGCAGATGGAGGTGCCTCCGCTGTCACCGTTCCCCAGCATCCGGCAGCAGCCGGTGTCTCCTCGCCGCATCTCCCAGCAGCACTCCTTGTACGTGTCGCCTCACAAGAATGGCGCCTGCCTCACACCTCAAACTGCTCTGCTCTACAAGTTCAATGGCAGCCCTTCCAAGGTAGAGAGAAAAACAAGGCTGAAAGTGGTTGAGAAAGGGTTAATTGTCTTCTAATTAGGATGTGGTCTAGTGCAGTTCTGATGTGTTATAATGAAAAGTCACTTTGCACTGGAAGGTAGAATTCTGTATGTAGACTCCATCACTCAGAGGTGCAGGATAACCTGTTGTTCTCTGATATTTCAGACATACAGCAAGTTAGAAGTGGAGTCAGAGTAACTCATTATTTTTGTCTTGAACGCAGAGTTTGAAGGACATCAACAATATGATAAAACAAGGTGAACAGAGGAGTAAGAAGCGAGCAATAACAATTGACAGTGACACTGAATCCCCCACAAAGCGACTCTGTCAGGAAAATGATGATGTTCTACTAAAACGTCTGCAGGATGTTGTCAGTGAAAGAGCAAATCACTGAAAAACTGCTTTCTGTGGGATGTCTAAGATCCGGAGCTGGATACAGCTGTTGTGCTATTTATTTCTTGGTTTTGTATATAGACAACTGTCAAGTTCTTTCAACACTGAACTTCCGCCTGACTTCCACAGGATGCAAAAAGTAAGAGTTATGTAGGAAATGCCAGTGATCTTCATGCCCAAAGACCACACTGTGCTATAACTTACTCTGAGCTGTTTTAACAACAGAGTGTTCTGTGAAAGCCATATTGGATGTTCTCAAACCTCATTTGGAGCATCATGAGTTCTGAGTGTAACTCAGCTTGTAATACCAGTTTTAATATTAGAACAAGAGTGATAAAGAAATTAGTGAAATCAGTGAAGTTTCCTCAAGCTTTTGGCATTTGGAGAAGAAACTTGCAAAGTGCCTTATTTCAAAAGAATATGGATTTTTATGCATTATTTTACTGTGGAGTAACTGGAGGGAGAAGAAATTAATTATTTAGCCTAAGGAAGAGCTGAGCAGTTTTGAACTGTCAGAACTTCTGTTAAAGTGTAGGTTGTGACATGTATCTGACAGCTTTTGCAGTAACAAAGGCAATAATCTAAAAATACAAATAGTGGTGACTTAGGTTGGACTCTGGTAAAGCACCGAGATACAGTTCTGTGAGCCTGAATTCCCTTTCTCTTGAGCCAGTGGTGCTCCACGTTGGAAGCCACAGAGCAGCCTGCCCTAGATGCTGTTCATACGGATGGCAGCTCACCATGAGGAAATACAGTTACAGCCGAAATCAGCAGCTTGGCTTTGACCATCTCGAAGCTGTTCAAATGCACAAATTCGTTTAACAAATTGAATCTCTTTTCCTGAAGACCTTTAGCCTCTTGTGTAGTATCTACACTGAATGTAAGCCCACCACACAAGGAGATCTGTATGTGGGATGTTTTATAGCTGTTGAAGGCTTGGATTCACTGGAAAAGTATAAATTCCAGCATCCAATTATTGTGACTAAGGTTTTAACGCTGAGGATTTGGTAGGGTCTATTTTACCAAAATGGAGAAAAGTCAGGGTTTACTCCTTACTGTAAATCAGTAGTTTGATCTTATTTTGTAATGGTATCTAAGATTAGAGCCATAGAGAAACTTCTCAGCACTGTAATTTTCAGTTTCTGTGTAACTGAACTGAAAAAAAAAATAACGATTACATAGGACTTGAGGGGCTCTGTTCCCTTCATTGGCTGGGTGGGTTAGTATGTGCTGTGAGATCCACAGCTCTAGGGGAGAACACTGCCATGATTTTGGGCAGCCTCAGCTAGTGAATCTAGCCAGCGGTGATGAAGGAGAAATTGATTACCAAGTGTAGGTGTGCAGGGATGCTACTCAGCAAGGAGTAGAAAGTTTACAAACTCGGTTTTGAGTCGCTAACTACTTGAATATTTGATTTTTTTTTAAACTTCTTTACTTTCAAAAAAAGGTGCTTGCCCATGGAGAACTGTAGTATGAGGAAATGGCCATGCAGTGGAATAGGTTTCATGTACATATTTAATTTCCTTTAATTTTATTCAAGTTTTAACGTTTGTCTTCAGATTTTGAGATAAAAAGTGGAGGATTGCAGCCTTTCTGGATAGGAAATGTATGGTTAGGCATGACAGCATCAGTCTTTCCATGGTATTGTATGATGAGAGTTTAGTTGACATGGTTTTCATTCACTATCATGTGCAAATCTGGCGTCTCTGCTCCCCACACTGTCACTGCCTTCTCTGACAGTAGACAACTGATGGAGCCAAAATCCTTATTAACTGTTGTTATGTGTAGTGTTTCTTCATTAGGAAAATAAATGTACTACAACTGGATGCAGTTCAGAATTCTTCATCTTTTTAGGTGATCTAAAACCTATTTTGGGCTTGTTGAACAGCTAAACCAATAGCTTACATGGAAATTTTGTAACGGTTTCAAAGTGCCTTCACATGTAAATCTGTATTTTGTAATAAACAACTAAAAAGTATTTTAACCTGTGTTGCTGTATTTCCTGTTGCTTTGCTGTGCCAATTCATTAAACAATGCCTTCTATCTGCATTTTCTGTAATATCAAAGACCTTCATCATTTTTATGCTCCCTCAGATTTCTTTGGTATTTTTTTCTGTTTGAAGTCATGACATTTCACATATTTTGTCTGAAGTTTCCTCCAGAGTTTTTTTTACTGTCTGTGCTTCAAACAGTCATGTGTGGATTTTGGGAGAAGGTGAATGATATATTGCATGAAGTCAGCAAAAAGCATCAGAAGGGAGAGAACCCTGCAGTGACAGGTGATGTGCCCACAGAGGCAGGTGTGACTCCAGCAGAGCTGAGCTGTGGGTTCCTAGTTTATCTCCGAGCACTGCAGGCATGAGCTCCAGGTGCTGGTCCTGGCTGCCTTCCTCCCAGATGTGTTTCAGAACCAGCCTGGGACAGGTTCAGATCTGTACCAGCTGGTGTCATGCTGGTTTTGTCGCTCCAGGTAAGCATAAAGCTGACATGAACTCAGCTTTTCAAATAACTCTCGTTCATCTGCTCTACAAGGAAGAAAAGGCCAATTTGTGCAGATTCTGCTGTAATGACTTCTTTGTTGCCAGAGCTTATGTTTTAAAAGACGAATCTGTAGTTCACAGAATCACAGAACCAGGGAATATTCTAAGTTGGAAGAGACCCACAAGAATCATCAAAGTCCAACGCCTTGCTATGCACAAGACACCCCAACAATCGGCATCATAGAATGGCTTGGTTTGGAGAGGGCCTTCAAGATCATCTCATTCCCACAGGTCCCTGTGCCTGGGAGTGTTGTCCAAGTGCTCCTGGAGCTCTGGTAGCCTTGGGGCTGTGTCCATTCCCTGAGGAGCCTGTTCAATGCCCAACCACCCTTGGGGGGAAGAACCATTCCCTGATACCCAGCCTAACCCTCCCCTGGCACAGCTCCATTCCCTCAGGTCCTGTCCCTGGTCATAGGGAGCAGAGATGGGAGCTGCCCCTCAGGAGGAAGGTGCAGACCTGATGAGGGCTGACCTCAGTCTCCTCCTGTCTGAACAAACCAAGGGATCTCATATAGCTCTCTATGCCATTCACCATCTTTGTAGCCCTCTGCAGCCTCTCCTCGCTGCCAGGAGGCGGGGAATCCGGCTAGCTTGCTTCTTTGTGGCGGTGGAGCCACACCAGAGGCCGCCCCAAAACCTCCCCTGAGGGCTGTGGTGGCGGTCAGGGCAGCTNACTTATAAAACCTCCAACTCGGGGAGGTGGGTACAGCAGGCAATGGGTAGTCACAATAGGGATGATGATATGTTTAACTGAACCAATAGGGAAAACATAGGGGTGGGAGAAAATTCACATAACAAATCATATGTGAGATAAAGTGACTGACACAGAAATCTCGAGAACAAGCTGGGCAGGGAAAACTTAATTGACATAAAAGGGGGCAGGACAACTGGGAATGACTTAGCAGAAACGGGGGGAAGGGAGGGAGGAGCAGGCTGATGGGCACCCCGAGTGGCAGGAAAACCTGGACAAAAACCACTTGGGCTAAACCATTATGAGGGGAAGGGATAGTGGTAACATGGGGCAAACCATTATCTTAACTTGTATAACTTTATAACCCTCTTAAAATATAACAGCGAAAGAGTCAGGCAAAATCAAACAAAACACACACCACCACGGCCCTCTTTATGTGCTCTTTAATAGCTTTACATCCACACTTGGAGGCACCCCAAACTGCCCCCAGGACTTGAGGTGAGGCCTCCCCAGTGCAGAGCAGGACAGTCACCCCCCTGTGGGGAAAATCCCACGCAACAAATGATGAACAAAACTATCAAAGAAGTTTTTATCATACAAGAGAGAGAGCTAAGAAATAGATTTGCAGAGAGTTCTCAAAATCTTACAGAGGTAGTGGATGAAGGTATAGACATAGAGGAAGGTTTTGAGTTAAAACCTTAGAACAGGTGAGACTTTTTTGAAAAAGGAATCATAATTGCCATCAGATATGACTTATGCCTTTTGAACTGACTAAACTTTCACAGCATCAAAATTGCTGTGTTGTAATATAGCAATGTTTAATGCAAGCAAAAAGATGCTTTAAGCAGATATAGTAAAGCTATGAAACGCATATTATATAAGCAGATATAGTAAAGCTACGAAATCCAAGATAGTTAATAAATGACACGGTTACAAAGGTTTCTTTTTAGTTGTACTGAGAGGGGGAATCCCCTTGTTTGGCCAGCAGTGCTGGGCCTGATG
>WBNO01005943.1:170080-292407 GCA_013400575.1 Peucedramus taeniatus | reverse complement strand
CAAATCCACTATTCCTCTCAGAAGGGACCATAAAGATCATCTAGTGGTCATTACCTCATGTGAAGAGATAGAAGTCCAAGGCTTGCATTCAGGATTATGGCTGTTTTTATTGATCTTGATCAATACTCAGCATCACAGAATGGTTTGGGCTGGAAGGGACCCCAAAGCTCATCTCATTCCACCATGGCAGGGACACCTTCCACTATCCCAGGTTGCTCCAAGCCCCAGTGTCCAAGCTGGCCTGGAACACTTCCAGGGATCCAGGGGCAGCCACAGCTTCTCTGGGAAGCCTGTGCCAGAGCCTCACCACCCTCACAGGCAGTAAGTTCTTCATCAGGGTAATGATTTTCAAGCATCTTTTCTTGAAAATTATCTATTTCTCTTAATTAATTAGTTGATCTGGGACACCTGATAACACCTTCAATAGCAGCGTTTGGGGTTCAGTGACAACATCAGTTTAAACCCCTAATAGTTAACAGAAGATTTTTAGTAAATACTGTGAGATCTTTTTGAGAGATGTTTCAATATTTCTGCAGATGATTCAGGGAAACAACAGGCAACCAAGTAGAACCAAACAGCAGTAGCTGCTTTTGCTCTCAAATCAGAAATGGCATACCTGGGAAGTGCTGTGGCTGTTTCTCACAGCACTCTTGCAATGATAACAAGCACGGGAGTGTCCAAAGGTACATACCAGGTAAAAAAGATGTCAGCAAGTGCTTCACCCAGCTGGCACCTACACAGCCTTTAGGGGGATAAAGCCCCTTCTGCTCTGTCCCAAGCTGTGAGCTGAGGTTGAACCTGACCCGACATGGTTATCCCTGATCAGCCTGGGCAAGGCTCACTGGAGGAGTGAGTGACTGAAGGGAACTAATTCAAGGAAGGCAATAATTCTAGGCAGGGGATTGAAGCTGGTTCTATTTCCTCCATAGGTCTAGTGTCTTAAGACCAAACTTATTCTGGAGTAGTTATTTTGTGTGGCAGTCTTCCAGGAGAACTGCATCTTGGCTGATGAAATTTCTGCATTCTGCTCAGGACAAAGCTGCATGGAAGCTGTGGCCTGGTGTAAAACTGCATGTTGGTGTGGATTATTTGGGGGAAGTGTATAAACACGGGGATCATCTAGTGCCCCTGCCTGTGCTTGCTGTGCTGCTTCCAACTCCTGAAGGCTAGCTTTGCTGCCAGGGTGGCAGAGGGAAGGCAAACATCAGCTCCTCACTGCCAGCCCTGCAGTGCTGACAGAGCTGCAGGGCAGGAGCAGTTCTGGCCTGGCTGAGCTGCCAGCAAAGTCTGGGTAGCAGCATCTTGGCATCTTGTTGAGGACAAGCCTGTGAAACACAGCAGAACAATGCATTTCCTTTTTCTTCCTTGGGCTATTTTGTACTTCAGTGCTGGAAGATCACCTGGAAATGGGGTGAATGTGATGTCACATTAATTGATTTTAATCAGTTTGGCCCATGTCCTTTTTCTGCCTTTACTCCCATAAGCAGTTTGATGGAAAGGTTTGAATCTTTGTTGTTTAAGGGGACTGCTTTGTGTTTAAAGAGCCAACAAAGCAGGTTTAAATACCAGCCTAAAAACTACAGCAAGCGGTCTTTGGACAGCCAGAGAGTGCTGGCTTGGAAATGGGCAGCAGTGTCTCAGTGGAACAAATGAAGATTCAGTTGTTTTTAATAGCAGTGCAGCATGTTCTATCTTTTCAGACTTGTTTGATTAAAATTAATGGTAGTTTAACTAGTGTTAAATTGCCCTTAAAAGCAGAAGAACATTTTGTGTGTAATCAGATGGAAGAAGGGGAGGAAGCCTCCCCACCTTTATTTATTTTTTTCCTTTTTCTGCTATGAAGAAGATGCACTTTGTGTGCTTCAATTTAATTCCCGGCAGGAGGTCTGGGCTGATGAAGTAGCAGAGAGCCGTCAGCTCCCGCTGCGTGTGTGAGACCCTGCTGTCATTCCCTGCTCTGAGATGCCGCGGGCCACGGGGAGGCTGCTACCCAGGGCTTGTCAGGCAGCAGGGGTTGGGATGTCTGGCTCCAACGGGGTGGGAAAAGCTCTGCTTCACGGCTGGGAGAAGTTACGGAGC
Source organism: Peucedramus taeniatus (assembly GCA_013400575.1). NCBI lineage: Eukaryota > Metazoa > Chordata > Aves > Passeriformes > Fringillidae > Peucedramus > Peucedramus taeniatus. The sequence goes on along the minus strand of WBNO01005943.1, from coordinate 290,328 downwards.
AGCACCGCCCTTGGCTGCCTTACTGTGCCTGCCCTGGATGTCCAAGGGTGCTCCAGAGGCAGGGAGGTTCCTTCCCTGGTAAGCACAGCTTCAGAGTTCTGAGCTGTGCCTGCTCAGTGGCAGTCGCTGAGCAGGAGTGGCTCTGCCAGCAGAGCAGTGCTGCCTCGGGGGCTGCCCCAGGGCAGGGCTTCCCTTCTCAAGCCCCACAGCAAAACAGGTACACAGTGACAACAGGGTTAAAATAGGGATTAAAAAACAGAATGTGAAGTAGCAGCTAAGCTGGTTGTCCTGCTCAGCTTGCAGAACTGATAAAAGTGTACTTATTTCTTCAGCTAGTGTGGGGCTGGGTTAATTTGCTAGTTTAGCGAACTGCTAATTCTCAGAAGAGCCAGACTCTTTGGTGGGGGAGCAGGTGGGAGGCTGCCTCTTCTGGGGGCTCAGTTGCAATAGAAGGCCTCTAAAGTGAGGTTTTTGGATTGCCATACATGGCTGTGTGCTTCCCAGTCCCCTGAGGAGGGTCCCAGTCTTTCTGCAGGGTTTGTGCTGGGTGCTGCTGGCAGCCTGACCAGGGAAATGGTTTTTCCTGCTCTGCTGGAAGTGTCAGCTTTGAACAGCTGGTGCCAGGAGAAACCCAAATCAGCTGTAGTCTGAGTCTAGCTGGAATTCATGGTCTAGCAAAATTTAATTCTGCAGCATAAAGGATCTGGAGGAACATTTAAAAAAAAAGTGATCCTTTTAATTGAATTAAATATTAATATGGATAATGCAATCAATGCTTTATTGATTGCATTAGCCACAATAATGTTTAATTCAATAAGTCTGCAGTGCTGGATCTTTTTTTTTCCCTTGTGCAGCAAGGGAATGCCATATGCTCTGCCTGGCTGTGTCCTCTAGGCTTGTTTTAGGAGAGCAGGAGGTGATAGGATTGGGAGAGAGCAAAGGAGCCAGGCTGTGCTTGGGGTTGAACTCCTTCATGTGCCCTCAGGTTGGCTGTGTGAAGCCAGGGTCACTGGCACGGCTGGATTCAAACCAGCTACTCTTAGTAGCATGCATCTTTTCTAAAGCCCTCATACAAACAGTATTGTTATTAATGCAGATACTGCCCCTGACCCCCGTGTGCTTTGCTTCTGGAGCCTGTGCCCAATGCAGGGCTTCATTCCTGCTCTCAGCAGTTGAGTCCCAGCAGCTGTGTCTGTCAGAATGGGAAGATTTTCTACCCTAAGCTCACTAACGTGCTTCTGAAGGGGTGCCAGGTTCTGGTTTTAAACCCAGCCAAGCTTGAACAATTTTATCTGTGGTTGTAGGCAGAAGGCTTTTATTAAATTAAAGTCACAGTTTTGTTTAAAATTGGAGGCAGATGTTCTCCCCAGCTCAGTCCACTCACAGTACAAGGTTTCTGGCCTCTGGTTCTTTGCTTGCTGTGTACCTGTTGCACAAGGTGTGGTAAAAACATCTGGGAAGAGCCTGGAATAAACATTTGGGGGTTTTCCAGTGATGGCTTTTAGTGGCCTCTTAGAGTGCTTGATGAAAGCAACGTTGACTCAGTAAGGAGAGATGGAGGAACTGCCTGCCTAGAATTAGCAGCTGCTGCAGTATCTGGGGCTCAGAAGTAGCCTGTCCCTACCTCGGCTTGGGTCTTGGAAGCTACAGATGTGGTGTCCCAGCCATCAGCAGGACACCAGACTTGCCCAAGGAGCTGGCTGGGTGTTTGTGCCTACCCTGCACCCTGGGACCCTCAGGCTTTCACCAGTCTCTGTGGCCACTGAGGAGATTCTCACCAACAAGCAGAGAAAGTGGAGGGGAGAAAGGGGTCAGGATTTGATTTGGTCTTGTTGCATTCCATCTGCATTTGTCAAATCCAAGGAAAAGCCTATAACCTTGCTTATATTTCCTCCTTATAGGGCCCATGTGTTTCAGCATGAAGCCTTATTGGCATGCAGGGAATGAGGGTGCAGAAAGGATGGGCACAGTGAGCTCAGCTGCTGTCAGCTATCCATCAGGACCAGGTTTGGACACTGTCTTATGTTTTCCCTTGGTTTTGAGAGCATGCAGTCAGGTACTTGAAGCAGGATTTGGACTGAAGGACAGGCTGTGAATGCAAAATGCAGTAGAAGCTCCCAAATTCACACCTAAATGAGTGAGTGATCAGATGCAGCAGCTCCTGCTGTGGTTGAGCTGCTGTGGTTCTGGCACACTATGATCCACAAGTTGGAAGGAGCCACAGTTCCTGAAGGCCAGGCAAGGCAGTACTGGCTCTGGATCAGTCTCTGGATGGCACCACAGTGATCTGTTAAACTGGGGATGGCACTTGCACTACAGGCATGAGCAGTAATATTTGTCCATGGTAGGTAAACACGCCTGAATGCAGCAGGTAGAGAGGCTCTAACCAGGCCTGAGGATATGCTGCATAGTCCCACACATAATTAGTGCACACATTAATGTAACTATTTAAACTGTCTTTGTGTATTGTATATTCACTTCTGGTCTCATTCTTTCCCCTTTCTCTTCACATCATTGAAAGAAAAGCACTTAAGTGTTACATTTCAAAGCAGAGCTCACAGCAAGTGAAAAAACCTTCAATAACGGCATTAGAGGTTGTTCTGTCTCTTCACTGCCACGGTCACTTTCACCTCTTCTGTTCCTTCTTCACACGGTGTCCAGGCTGCTTCTGGTATTTCTTTCATCTTCAAAGAGATGATATTAAAGATAATTTTGTACCTGCTGGAGAAGGGAAATCATTGTTTTGGTGCTGCCCAGCCCAGCATAAGAATTTGGGAAGGAGCTCATGTTGTACTGCCCATTCATGTGGCAATGGAAGAGGTTTTATACCAGAGGCTTCAAGGCTCTGCTCTTGGCATGACCAACAAAATTCCCCTGCTAAAGGGGCAGCTGCAAAGCTCACTTTCTGAATCCCCACCTCCCCGGAGCCTATTTTGCAGGGTTTCTCTGCCCAAATGAGACTGGAGAGCTCTCTTTGATCATCTTGCACTTGTAACCACCTTTGCAAGGGTCCCTGCTGTGCCCACTTCAGAGTTTTAGCCTTACTCCCTGCATTAGAGCAGTTCCACACTGGTTCCCAGGTGCTTCCCTCTAATGCATTTTGCATTAGCAGCTAGTATCAGGAAATCTAGTACCAAAAAGGTTAATGTACATCCATTAGTCCTCTTTCCCCCCTTCTTATTTATGTGCTAGTAGAAGACAACCAGTTTCATTAAATGCATTAGGTCTGGAAAGGGTCTGGAAGCACTTGAAATTCTTTATGTGCAGAGCTGTGGGGCTCTCAATATTGTCCTGTCTAAGCACTGTGGGTAAAGTGGGATTTGTGGATGTTGAATGATACCTTTCAGGTGTTTTCCAGCCTCCACAACCTTTCTCTTCCTCTTAAAAAGACTTGGGAGTTTTTGAGACCTGCTCAGGATTACTTGCTTGGCATCTCTTCCTTCTGTGTGGTGTCTCAGCTATGGGCAGGGTAAAGGAGGAGGGATGTCAGGGAAGTTGGGCTGGTTGTGTGAGCAGCTGAGCTGGCTTTGACAGCCAGACTATTCCTTCAGCTGCAGCTAGTGGTTTTCTCCTTCCTCCCCCTGAAGCCAGCATGACAATTTTTGTCCCACTAGTTAGAGTGAAGCTGAACCCTGTGAGTATCTCGTTGCATTCTCTGACTTGTGTTTTAGACAAGGTCAAGCTGTTTCAGTGAAAAAAATCTATTACTCTAATGATCCCCAGTGGCAAGTGGGAGGGCTGGAGGGGGGCTGGCTATTTGTTTTGCCTCCTGATGTGTTTATGATTTGAGGAGTGTGCCACATGCTTTAACTGAAACCTTATGTTGTAGCACAGTAGACCTTTGAAAGTCAGTAATTTGGGTGCTGGTGCTGTAATGCTTCCTGTGTCTGTATTGGGTTTGCACAGCAAGGTTTTGGCAGCAGGAGAAGCTGCTGGAAGCCCCCAGAGGAAGGAGTGGCAGAGAAAGCCTGGGATGCACTGACTGCAGTCCCCACTCCCTGACTCATTTGCCACTGGGGGAGAGGAGGTAGACAAAAAAAAAAAAATCTACTGAAGGCTCAGGGACATGAAGATTTTTAGGTGAAATGGGGACATACAAAGCAGGGTGCATGAGCAGGTCTGGGCGTGCGAGTTCAAACTCAGCAGAATCATGGCCAAAAGTAAAGAAAAAAATTCCCACGGGCTTTAATTTCACTTAATGAGAAACCATTCACAGTGTTCCATTTCTGATCCATATCTTTCCATTCCTATTCTAATGGTAATTACTGTAGCAGTTTATTAACAAAGAAATCATTTGATAGCTTTCACATGATCCCATACTTCAAGTATCTAACAACCTATTGATTCAATTGCTTGGCAGTGTTCCTGATTGAGGAGCTGGATTTTGATTTTTTTAATCACTTTGATCATCTCACATGCAAAGGATAATTATTTTTCTGGTTGAAACATGGGCTGGATTGCAGAACGATGGAGTCTAAGCATGTCCTTGTGTGGGATCCATGCTACCCCCACAGTCAGAGTGAGCAGTGTCTGTGCTCTTACAGAGGGCTGCATTTCTGAGCCCTGAGTTACTGCAATCAGGTGTGCAACACACCTGCACAGCAGTAATTGCAATATTTGTCACTACTGAGTGTAATTATGCTGCCCAGAGAGCTGTGGATTCCCCATCTCTGGAAGTGTCCAAGGCCAGGTTGCATGAGGCTTGGAGCAACCTGGGATAGGGGAAGGTGTCCCTGCCCATGGCAGGGGGTGGAACAAGACAGTCTTTAAGGTCCCTTCCAACCCAAACAATTCTATGGTGATTCTTTGGTCTCTTTATGGAGGGTTTTGTGTTTGCACCTGTGTGCTCTGCTCTGCTGAGCCCCAGGTGCTGCAAGGAACAGGTTTTGCAGTGGCAGTGCAGTTTGGTAGCCCTCCCTCATGCTGCAGACTCATGGCACTGCTGGGTGATTCTCCTCCCCTGCTCTCATTTTCTGGATGGTTCCTCACTTTCTCAAGGTGATTGGGGAAGTTTCCCTGGACTTCAGTTCCCACTGGGACAGAAGACCAGGACCCTGCAGGAGCTCCTGGAGGGCTGTGGAATTTGTGAGGAGGCAATCTGCCAGAGCACACAAGCCCAGAACCATGGTCCAGCCCCTCAGAGGCAACCAGCAGCCAGTCTGCCACCATCCTGGGATGGCTGGTTTGTGTTTCTACATGAGTGAAAAATAAGGTTGTGTTTCTGGGAGCAGTGTGTGGCATAGGCTGCTTGTGCACGTTGCTGTCATGCTTTTTGAGAACTTCTAGGAGATTGTTCCAAATTTTATTGGAGGCCAGTGTGGGAATTGTGTTTCTGCTGTTCAGTTGGGAAGCTTGCCTAGATAGAGGCTCAGCAAATTGATCAGGTAGACTTGGACCAAGTGGCTTTTGTCACATCAAGAGCCCTTTGGAAAGGAATGAGGGGAACAAAATGAATGGAAGCAATTTGCTGGAAGTTTTCTCATGTGGGTTTGGAAAGAACAGAAACATCTGACCTCCATGAGGAGAACCTGCCACCTGTGTCCTCTCAGGGCATTTTATGCACATGACCCAGATGGGTCCCTGAACTGGTTGGTTAACAATTCATATGCTTCTGGAACAGCCTGGATTGATCATGCAATGCCCAGGTGACCCTACACCCTGTCAGGAATAAGGTGCTGGGAGAATTTGAATTACATGTTGGTCATTTTCTCATCTCATATATCACAGACTGAAAGCTTTATGGCTTCAGAGCTTACTGTATTAATTTTATGCATGAGTGCTTTATTTTTGCCATATGAGATATATCACTGGCTTACTAGAGCAAAATATCATTATACCTGGAAAAGGATTTGGTCACTTAAACTTTGTCACCAAGGATCATTGCACACAGATTATGTAGGGCTGTACTGTGCCATTTCTCATGTGTTTATTAAGTGATTATAAATATCGAACTGTGTGCCTTCAGGGGACACTTGAGATCTGTGACTGCAGTAACATTTCATTTAAAAGGTGGCACACACACAGTGATTTGTGCCTCAGCAGGGCCCATCAAAGGACTTGCCTGGTGAGAAGGCAGAGGTCTGTTCCACCTGAAGGAGCTCTTCACTGTTTTTAGGGATCGGTCACAGGTTGGACTTGATGGTCTCAGAAGTCTTTTCCAACCAAAATGGTTCTGTGATTCTGTTATTGTGCATTTCCTGACATCCTGGTGGCTGGTATCGAGGTCAGGATCCTGTGTCACCCAGGCTTCAGCCCATGCCTGAGCCCTCGAGTTAATCACATCAAAGTACTTCAGCTGCTTTGGTTTCCTCCATCTCACTTCAGGATGTCAGTCTTGAAAACACCACAAACCTTTCAGAAGTGCTGAGCCTACAGTGTTTATTGTTTCAATAATAATGAATGGAATTTTTATATGAACCCATAAAATTCAGCTGTTCACCCTGAACATTACAACTACTCCTGCACAAGCCATTTACTGGCATCAGGTGATAGTACAAGAGGTGATGGCTTCAAACTGACAGCGGGCAGGTTTAGATTAAAGTCAGGAAGAAATTCTTCTCTGGTGAGGCCCTGGCACCTCCAGGTTGCCCAGAGAAGTTGTGGCTGCCCCTGGATCTCTGGAAGTGTTCCAGGCCAGGTTGGACAGGGCTTGGAGCAACCTGGGATAGTGGAAGGTGTCCCTGCCCATGGCAGGGGGTGGAATGAGATGGGCTTTAAGGTCCAAGCCAGGCCATTCCATTTCCCAGAGTCTGAAGCTGTACAGGACTAAGGCTGTCCACATCAGAGCTTTTCTACTCCTCAATCACCAAGACCAAGGATCAGCCCCCATCTCCAGACTTTCCTTTTCATTTACTGCCAAGACTGCCAGCAACCTGTCAGTCAGGTTTTCCAAAGTGTTGAGTTCCTCTTCAGTCACTGCAGTAGGTTTTATTTTCCACAAAAATTTAGATTGTAAAGCATCTGCAGGAGAGCCGGTAAAGGCTGGGCCTGGGTGGGTGCTTCTTTAGGTTCCTTCTTTTCATGTAAAATTCTACTTTAAAATGTTTCCTGCTGAATAAAGCACAGCCTGGAATTGTAGCTGTGCTCCATTTCTGGATTTCCTCTTACAACTGAACAACTCAGGCCCATCTTTGATTCAGTGATCCACAGAAGAAAAAACAAACCTGCTATCTGCCTCTTAAAAGTTAATTAATGCTTCTGTGATTCACTAATGAAAAAGACTGAGATGAGAAATAGGTGAGTAGTAAAAGAGCTGCATAAATTCACCAACAAAGCTGACAGAAGCCTGCAATTGTGTTCTGAGCCTGAGAACACGAAGAAATGGGGTTAAAATGATTTGTGACCAGAAGGAAGAATTTCTTTCTGTTACATGACTGCATGTAACTTTTATTAGTTTGATGATGTACAGAGGGACTATTTCTCTTGGAAATGGCTTATTGGTTAACATTTCATTTTCCTCCCCAAAGTTAGCTCTCTTGCAGTGATATGAAACACAGCTCCCTGCAATTTCCTAGCCCCCAACTTTATTAATAGCACTTGTTGTCATTGCAAATGATCTATTTCAGGCCAGGCCATAAAGCTCTTGTTTTGCAGGTGAGCAAGCCCTCCGCCCTTTATTGTGTGGCATTTCCACAGCAGGGCAAGGCTGAAAAATTGGTTAATAAAAAATAGCAAGATTAAAACTCATAATAGGTTGCAATGATAGTTGCATCACTTTTATATCAGCTGCTCATCTTTAGGAATTTGAGTCTGTGCACTAATTTAATATCACTAAATTGTCCTGGGTTTTGGCATGACCTATCCCGATAATTGCATTTCCAGCCTTTGTCGTTTTGGTATTACTCAGTGCATCCAAATAACACCTGGAAAAGTACCAAGGTCTCTTCTACCTGCAAAAGGCACAGGTTTCCATGGTTTGAGAGGTGATGCAGATGACCTGGCATGGGATTAAGATACATTTATCACCACATAGATATGAGAAAATCGGATGGAGTGGCCTCTTGCCATGGGAATAATTTCTTGTGGGGAATGGAGCTTTTAAGATCATGTCTTGGAAATAGGGAGAGGTTCCTGCTCCTGTTGGTGCTGGATCTTCTCATGAGGCCAGTTTTTACCACTGCATCTTCTCCAGGAGCAGGTTCTGGTCCAAATTTCTGTTTGTTTGAAGAGAATGTGGCTCAGTTGTTTTCATGTTTCTTTGTTTTCACATCTTCTAACCTGCTTGGTTTCTCTTTTGTCTTCATAGGTAACAGAAAAGCTGTGATGCCTCAAGACTTCCCTCCAGCACTGGTGGCCCCTGCACATGGAGGTAGCAGAATCTTTGCTATGTGTTATGTTCTACAGGTGTTTTTATTCTCAAAAGAGTGTTTTTAGTCTCAAATTTAAGGCCAAATGCCATGGTTGGGTAAGACTACTTGGAGAGCGGGCCTGACAAAATGACAGAACAAGTCTGTGGTGGGTGAATTTCTCAAAGTCTCTCGGTGTCCTGCTCAAGGTTAGAGGTGCAACAGGCCAAGCCTGGGCAGTGACACTTCCCTTGCTGGGGTAGATCCTTCAGAGGATGCTTCAGTGGTCAGGAATTCAGGTGTGCGTACACCTAAACTCCTATTTCTATGCTGACCTAACCTGCAGGATCTTGTCTCCTCTCCGGGAATTTCTTATTTCTGCTCTTAACATGATTTCACAGAAGAAAATTCCTGTATTTCTGCCAGAAGGCATCACACTCACAGGTAGCATACAAACAGTGGGGGAGTTTTGGCCTAGGAAATGATGGCTTTGGTTTGTGATCCACTTTCTCAAATCCAGAAGGATGCAGAGAGGTGGGACTGCAAATGGTGATTTGGTCCCCATGCTCCAGCTGGATGGAGACCAGCCTTGGATCTTCTCAGAAGCACCCAAGAGGAGCAGGCAGGGAACCTGATGGTCTCATGGCACTTGTGCCATGATTTTAGGGATCGTCTTTCCCTAAGTGCCTCTTGCTCCTGCTCCCTTGCCTGAGGCACCTGCACCTCCTTCCATTTATTGTTTTTCATGCTGCTGACAAAAGCAGTGGGATTTAGGATGTCTTTTAGGAGGGCTTAAATATCCCATGGAGCTTCACAGCAGGATAACAAGCACACTTTATTATCCAGGCACGTCTCCATTTGCTTTCCCTTCACGCTGGCGGGGCAGGGAGGGCCAGCGCTGTTTGTTTGGAAATGCAATCAGCCCGAGTGCGCAGGCCCGCGGCCAGCCGGGAGGATAACCTTGAATCCAGGGAAAGTTAGGGGAAATTTAAAGCCATCTGCAGCTCCAATGGGTCCCCACACACCCCTTTGGCTCGCAGCTTCTACTCGTGCCAATAAAGTGCGAGAAGATTCGCAATACAATGGGAAATTGCTTCTTTGGGTATCGCAGTATCTTGACTTAGAAGTGCTTTAACCTTGGCCTCATGCTTCCTGCGGGGCCTGTTTGCTGTGCTGCAGAAGTGCCAACACCAGCCAGGAATGTATAGGATTTTCCATCTGAGTAAAATTAAACCCCGAAACCTTTACCATCCTCTCAATGCCAGACATGCTCTACCTGCATTAACTTGAGCTTAATGGACTGCAAAACGAGCCTTTCAGCATGTATGGGAGTGGATTATTTGCAGGAGAGCAAGTTCCTCACATTTTTATCTCTTCCCTTTCCCAAAGCTTTTGTCCTTTGAAAAAAAAAAAAAAAAAGAGAAAAGGCAAACACAGCCAAATTATAGGAAGAGAGTCAGGCCATAGGAAGTTCAGAAAACTGTTTGGGCAAGGCAGAGGGCACATCCACTAAGTCAGGTAAGTAATGAAAAGAGCAATGACCATTGATCCCTGTCTCTTAAACCAAACTGATGTTTATTAGCCAAGCTCTTGGTGTCAGTGTTGGGGATGGTACAAACACTCCAGGACACACTTTTCAGCATCAGCTGAACTTCTCACCATGGATTTATTGCAGCCTTTCCCAGAGTCTTCCAGGATAGGACCTGAGGATGCAAAAGACAGAGCCTGCTGCTGGTGGGATGCTCCTGTCTGCAGTGTCCACTCATCACCTCACCCTGTTGCACAAGGGGTGATGGTTTTACACTGAAGGATGGGCAGTTTTTTTGGATATAAGGATAATGGTTTTTGCAGTGAGGGTGGTCAGGCTCTGGCACAGGCTGCCCAGATGTGGTGGCTGCCCCATCCCTGGAAACATTCAAGGCCAGGTTGGATGGACCTCTGAGCAACTTGGGCTAATGGAAGGTGTCCCTGCTCATTGCAGGGGGTTGGATTAGATGGACTTTGAAAGTCCCTTCCAACCCATACTATTCTGTGAGTCGATGATCATCACACATTATTTGGAAGGACAATTTAAAGCCCTGGTGAGCCTCCCTTTTTCACCTGCTTCCTTGGAGTTTTTGCCTTCCAGATTCATAAACTCCCAAACTCCCTAGGCTCGGATTTGGCTGTTTCTCCAAACACAGAGCCAAGGCACTGCTGGAATCCCTGAAGAGACAATCCATATGGGTAACAGGATAATCCCTGTGCAAACTGGGAGGGAGAATGGGCTGGTGGTTTCTCTTCAAGCTTTCATGGGTTATCACTGTTAAGACAAGCAGCATGGAACATTGTGTGTGTTTAATGACCAAAAGTACCTTCACTGTGTCCTTCCCAGTGCCAGATGCCTTACAGTCTAAATGAGGATCTTTAATAGTGGCATTAATTGTTACTGAAACCCTGCTTTGTCCCACTGAAACAAGTCTAATAGCTCACACTTGCTCTGCCTCTCTCCTCCTTTCCCCAGATCACCATCTTCTGTATCTGATGCCAACATCAGAAAGGCTCCTTTCACCTGGCTGCTTGGGCAACCAGCACGGGGTGATGTGCAGAAAAGGTCAGGCACAGGTCCAGCTCCAGGCCTGCTCCATGAGCTGAGGATTGGGAAGGCTGCCTTGGGAAGGATACCCTGAAACTGTCAGAGTGTCATTTGGTGCTGCTATACCCACACCCTTGCCTTCTTTTGTGGGAAGCCACATGCCAAGAAAATATCAGCTCCCAGCTCACAGGAATGCACATAACTAATTGAAATAATTAATTAATTAAATGCAGATATCTCTTCCCAGGGTGGGCAGGCCCTGGCACAGGTTGCCCAGAGAAGCTGTGGCTGCCCCTGGATCCCTGGCAGTGCCCAAGGCCAGGCTGGACGGGGCTTGGAGCAACCTGGGATAGCGTAAGGTGTCCCTGCCCATGGCAGGGGGTGGAATGGGATGATTTCTAAGGTCCCTTCCAACCCACACCATTCCCTGATTCTATGAAATACTGGCTCCAAGGGAGCGAGCATTGTCAGAGGACATGAACTCCTGAGAAAGGAGAGGATTTGTCTGTCTGTTGAGCAGCCATGGATAAGACCCAGCCATGGATGGCCTGCCCAAAAGAGGAGGCCATCTCTGCAGATGGGTGCAACCATCACCTGCCCGCAGGGACAAGACTGGTCAGTGCTGGCAGGGACACCATCTCGTTCTGTGCCATCCCAAAGGAGTCTGGCTTAGCTTTTGTGATGGGTTGTCTTTCCTTCCAATTTCCTAGTGCATAATAATCTCTTTGTCTGTGTGTGGCTGAGTGGGAGTATGAACTGGCATCTTCTGAGAGCAGAGCTCTTTTAGGTACTGGACTTAGTCATGGTAGAAAGATACTTTCTCTTTAAAAAATAAGGTAGTCTATCTGCAAGTACAAATAAATCCATATGGTATATTAGATGGCCCTTGAAAAGTTCCAACCCAGACCATTCTATGATCCTAAATATATAAATACAGGCAATTCCTTTCCATGCCTTCCATCCCCTGTGTTTTAAAAGCTAAGCTTCCACACCACAAGGAAAGTGGATTCTTGATAAATTTTTCATTTTCTCTATTGACTTGCTGTTGCAAACCTATGTCCTTTTGCTGTGTAAAGGGCATTCATTTGCTCTGTAGCCACATGGGCCCTCTTTCCCCTTTAACAACCACCAAAGAGAAACACTTTATTGCTCTTGCTGTGCTGGAATCCCAGGATTTGCTCTTTGCTTTTACCTCTAGCAGGGCTGTGGCTGGGGAGGGGTTGCTGCAGTGGATCTGGCATCCAGGGGACAGTCACCAGGGCACTCAGCTCACTGTGTGCCACTGAAGCCATTGTGTGTGCTGCCTCAGGAGCACTGGTAGGACGGAGAGTATCCAAAGTTTGGGATTTTCCCAGGCTTAGCATGGCTTGGAGTGTGCTTTGCAGCTTCCTGGGGGAGAAAGACATTGCCCTGCTGTGCTCCGGAGCTGAGTCATTCCCCCTGGGGTGTGCAGGAAATAATTCTGTAATTATAAAACAATCTTGACTAATGGCATATTAATGAGGACAGAGAAAGGTGATGCTCCTGGGATGGGTTTTCCCACTGCTAGGAGAAGGAGGAGGGAACTGTACACAGCTGCTGCATTTGGAGGGCAAAAATGGCATCACATCAGCAAGGTTTGGGTGTAAGAACCCTAAGGAAGGACTTTTTCTGACTCTGGGTCTGTTTCTTCTGCAAAATTCACTGTTGCTCCTGCTGAAGGTGTTGCCTCTGAGCTGTCCACCCTCTGACCTGCTCTTTTGCTCCAGTTTGAGTCCTTTTGGCTCCCTTTTCTAGCCACATCTTCTAGGCTGAACCATTTCTCTCCCCTCATTTTACCAACCCATCAACCTACCTTCCCCTACTTTCTGCCCTACCAAGCCCCCTGCTTTTCTTTACCCCTTAACATCTTCCCTCACCTTTATCCACCTTTCTCTTCTCCATCTCCCACAAATACCTGTTGTATTTTCAAGAGTGTCAGCCTGGGGGCACGGGGAGGCCGGTGCCCATGGAGGAGGTTGTGCTCTCCCATCTGATAACATATGTACCAAGTACCTTTCCCATCAGCTGGCAGCCTCTGGAAGCCCAAGATGAACCTTTCAACAAGATTAAAGAGATGGTATTAATTGCTATCGATCACAGGTCAACAAATTAAATTGCATCTGCAGCTGCATCTCTGAAAGGTCTAAATGAGAAGAGTAGTTAATGGATCTGGCTGGCCCAGAGCTGTGATTAATTAAAGAAAGAAATGAACTACAACGTTAAAAAAAAAAAAAAAGTAAGGAGATTGGGATGAGGATGAAATTCTGTAGTGTATTTGGTGAGCGCCTGATGGGAATTCAGTTCTGGTTCCACCCTGCCCTGAGAGAGGCTGATGGGAAATGGAGTGGTGGCAATGATTTTTGGGGCTACTGGCATCCCCAGTGCTGTGGAGACACTGCCCACATGGAACAGGCAACTCTTCCACACAAACAGTGGAAGTTTTCCTAGAAAATGATCAGTGCCCTTCACTTCTCCCTGTGGTCCCAGACCTTGTCCCACTAAAGCCCTGGTGCCTGGGGAGAGCTGTGGGATCCCTCGGTGGGACTGTGTGTGATGCTGCTGGATTTGGGGGAGTCAGTTTCCCTTCTACAGTCTGAGCCACAGAGACCTTGCAGACACATCCACGATGGGATCTGTGGGGCTTTCCCTCCTGTGACCCAGAGCATGCTCCTGCTCCCTGTGTGGGGTCCTTGGGATCAAGGACCTTCTTCCCATTTTTTTTCACAGTGCTGTGCAAGAGTGAAGGGCAAAATCCTGAGCATTCCCATGTTCCTTAGCAATCCCCCTGCTCTTCCCATGCCAATCCAGCACTGCAGCATCCCACTGGCAGCTGGGAGAAAAGTACTCCTGGGTGGGAATAAGGGCACTACCGTGACTCCTTGGGAAATAATGAAGTAGCACAGCATGGAATGGAGATGGTGCTTAATTAACAACGAAGAAAATAATAATATGTGGCATGTATAGTGCTGTACTTGTTCCAAGCACTGTACAAACATTAACTACAGTAATTAAGCTGTAATTAATTAGAGTAACTACTAATCAGTGTAAATAATGATGCATCTGGAGGTACCAAAAAGAGTTTGTGAACTGAAAGCAAATTTCCGTGTTCAGGAAATGGCATCAAATATAAAATGGCACCAGTAGAAGTAACAAAAAAGCAGATGGAGGTTAAAGCGAGAGCCTGGGAGCCGTGTTGGTCCATGGCAGCTCCACAAACAGGAATCCTGGTTTGGCAAAGCAAAACTGGTTTAGTGAGTTACTGCTGAGACACTCCCTGAGCAACCCATCCCATCCATGGGATTCTCATGGCTACTTCCAGGCTCCCCACCTGCTCTTCCCACCCCAGCTGCACTCACCAACACTGTGAAGAGACAGGACCTGAAGCAAAGGATGAGATGGGCAACTGGGAGCTGGAGGGGCTGATGATCAGCAGAGTAAAATACACCACAAATATATAATATTGGGGTTTTTTTGCTGGTTCACACAATTTATATTTAACAAAATAATTTTTTAATAATATAGTCTTTTACACATCAAATATTGTTTCTAGGATGCTTCCCTCCCATTTGTACAGATTTTTTTTTTCTCACTTTCAGGCACACTATTGTTTGAAAGTTTTGAAACTGGATAGTCATTGACAGGCAACAGCTTACAAAGAAATATGGCAATGACATCTCGAATGGGACCAGCTCGGCCTGCAGGGAGCCAGTGCTCAGCCACAGGACAGCTGTTGCTGTGTTAAATGTTCCTCCCACCCCTGCCCTCCAGGAAAACACCAACATGGGAAAGAAACGAAAGTATAAAGGCAATAGTGTGTATAAACTGAGCCTGATGTGCTGATCTGTTTTGGTGAGGATGCTGTGGGGAGGATTTGCTGCCATCACTGTCAAGAGCAGGTGCTGGACTGGAGTCTGAACTCTGAACAAAATAAGCGCCACCACCTCCATGGCATTGACCAAAAAGCAGGGAACCAAGCATGGAGATAGATGGGAAAGGCCCCTGTGCTCACCTGGCCAGGCAGGCAGGGAGATGACATTGGTGGCTTTTCTTTCACAGTGTCACCTGGAAGCTGCAGCCTGAGAAAGCAGGAGGTACCGGTGCTGGAAAGCCTGATGGGGACTCTTGGCTGCTGGGGACCTCTGCTCCTGGCAGGCAGGCAGGCACAGAAAGCAGCTGCTTTTGAGAGAGGGCACTCACAGGAGCCCAGCCCAGCCCTGCTGCATCACGGCGTGCTTTATCCCTGGCAGTGTGGATGCTCCCAAGGAGAGCCAGGGCAGCTCCCTCCCACTGTAGCAAAGGGTCTTACCTGCCAGCTGAGCCAGTTTAGTGCTGCCACAGCCATGGGAAATTCCTGGAAACCTCCAGAGTGGGGTGATCCCATCTTTTAATTGTGACCTGCTGTCACTGAAGGCAATGAAACGCTGCCCTTGGCTCCAGTGAGAGCAGCCTTGGCATGGGACAAGGCAGGTGAGCACGTGCTCAGCCCAGGAACCAGGAACAGGTGCGGCCTTCTTCCCTCTGCTCCACCACTGATGCTCCAGCCAGGAATCACACACAAACAAGCCAGGTAAGATGTTGCTTCTGGTTGGCTGCCCCAGCCTGCCCATGCAGCTGCTGTGGGCTCTGATCCCATCAAGGTCACATTGACTGTGTAAGTGTCTTTGACTTTATTGTCCCCACTCAGTGGAGAAAGAGTAACACAGATACAGCTTTGTGTCGTGCCTGTCCGCTCTATACCTGTGCATCTACCTCGGTCCTGCTGCAGGTTACATTCCAGCTTTTTTTTTTTTTAAACCCCCCCATCCCTTGTAATTTCTACCTCCCTTCTGTCCTTAATGCCACCTGCACTTACAGACACAATAAAAATACTCCATCTATTGCTCCACTCATAGCTGTATTGTCCTGATGATCCCAGCTTAGGAAGAGACTTAAAAAAAAAAAAATCACAATAGCAAAAAACCTTCAAATAAATAAATGTGAAAAACCCCAGGATCCACACTGTAGAAAGTGAGAGCAGTGAATGGATCGGTGCCTCGGAGGCATCGCCGGGCCAGGAAGTGGGTGGGCTGTTGTGCTGCTGTCCTCCCCCGCTCCCAGCAGCGTGTCCCCGCCGAGCAGCGGTGACCCACAGCAGAGCAGGCCCCGGGCACCGGGAACAGAGCGTGTGCAGCGGGACAGCAGCTGCAGGGGACACAGGGACACCCTTCCCCACAGGTACCGAGCTCTGCTCCTGTGGCACCCCTGCTGCAGCTGGCAGGGCACGTGGGCAGCATCGAGGCCCTTCCTTCGTCACCATCATCACCATCGCCGTGAGCGGGTTCTTGGCCGGGGGGCTGCTACAGAGCCTGCTTGCCCTGGCACTCGCGCTTGGAGCACTGCGCCGGCTTCCACCAGTCCCCGTTGTGGCAGTGACAGATGTTGCAGTCGTCCACCTTCACCTCGATGCCCGCAGGAATTATCGTGGTGCCTGCAAAGCAGTTGGGACCTGCGGAAACACACGGGAGCAACAGGATAAATACTCCGTGTATGGACTGGGGGCAGTGCTCTGCTCTGAGCCTGCGACAGGCAGGGACCCAGCACCAGCCCCTTGCTGTGCTCTGGCCGTGCCACCGCTGCTGCCAAAACCTGCAGCAATGCTCCCAGCTCAGTGCCTTGGACCCACAACAACCCCTTCTCATTTTTTGGTTGCCCTCAGGCACTGAAGGGGAAGAAAGAGGCCTTGAAACTTTCCTCTGTTTCTGCACCCAGCCCCTAGAACAAATGGCATTGGCAGTCAGCTTTTTCTACTTGGCTGACCACTAATTTAGTACCTCTTTCTCCTTAAATTTAGGCTGCAGGATGGACAAGACCATGAGGACACAGCCCAGCCTGCACTGCTCCAGCCTGGTAAGCCTGCAGGGAGCTGCAGGGACCAGAGCCAATCTATCCCCTAGGGCCATTGGCACCAGGTAACCTCAAGGACTGCCACCAGCTTCGAGCTATTAACCAAAAATTATTTATTGCATCACCTCTCAAATTAGCTTTCTGATAAAATCCTGGTTATTCTCCTCAAGGGTAACTTCTTTAATCTGCTTATTATTGCTTTGGGTCTTTTTTTTTTTTTTTTTGCTTCTTTATTACACAATATCAAAGCTGAGCAGCAAGTCAGCAAGGATCTTATTTCCCAGTCACAGGATGGTTGGGTTGAAAGGAATCTTAAAGCCCCACAAATACCCACTTCCCATCTGTCCCTCTGCAAGCTCTCTCCTCTTCCCCTCCTTTACTGCTTAGTGCCAGGAATTAATGTCAGAACCAGCAGCACACAAAAAAAATTCAAGGCAGTCACACTGGTGGCATCAGGGAAGCATAAAGACATTTGAAAAGTGTTTTGTGGCTCAAGTACTGCTCTGAAATGTCACCCCTTGACTGGCCCCCAGTTTTAATCTATGCCTCCAGTGCATGAGGTGCATTCCAAAGGTGAGAGCGTGTACAGACATGGAATTACAGGCAAGTTGTTCCTTAAGTCTTAGGCTTTAGGCTGGGAAAGGGAGAGAGGGTCCCTTACAAGGTTGGAAACAGGCTGAGCTGTAGCCAGCCCAGAGCCAGGGTCCCACATTTTACAGTCTCAGCTATTTATGAGTGCCCTGACTTCAGTAAGGTGCTCCTCAGGACCCTTTGTTGAACGGGCCACGAGTCTGGCAGGTTTGCTTACTCACAGGTGAGTCAGCTTTGCCTTCCAGACAGGCTTTGGGAACCCAACACCTCCCTCAAGGGACTTTGGCACCTCAGTGCTGGAGGGATCATGGTCAGCCAAGGGCTTTGGGACTGGCTGATGGGGTGCTGCCAGCTGGGCTTATTTTTCCTTCATCCTGCTTATCTGTCCATTCCTTGGCTGCCCTTCCTCCTCCCAGCAGCCCCAGGTCTCTTCTCCCTCCTGAGCTTCCCCAGGAGGTCATATGGAAATAAAATAATTAGTAAATACCCCTCATTAATGCCAGGACAGGGAGGAACAGAAAGCGGACACTGAAGAAAAGAGGAGATGGATGAGTGGGATGTGCTAAAAACATCAGACATCACCTGTGTCTCTGAGGTCCCCCCTGGAGAGGAGTACCCTTATTCTGGGGACAGCAGCCCAGCAACATCCCTGCCCTGGCCAAGGACATGGGGCAACTCTGCAAATCTGTAATTTAATGCTAATGATCTGCCCCTCTGATCTCTGGCATCTGTTGAGCCTGGAAGGAGCTGGCAAGCATCTCTGTGTCAAACAGAAAATCCCTGGGATACTGCCCCCATCCCAAAGGGTCTAGGTAAGGCAAAGGGGGAAAATGACAGCTATGTTGGATAAATCCCAGGGACTGCCAAACCAGCCCTTGCTGGACAGCACTGAGCATCCCTGGGCTGGCCAGGGAACTGCAGTCAGAGGCTGAACTGAGGGAAAAATCACAGCAATTTGGTTTGGTTTCTTTCTTCTTGGCTTTTAGGAAAATGGAGGAAAACATGACCTGGGGCTCTACTGACATCTGCCCTCCTGTGGGATGTTCTGCCTCCCTCCTGACAGACTTCAGTACTTTTAATTCAGGCCAGCACTGCCACTGCTCTGGGCCTCTTCTTTCCCAGCACTCTCCAAATAGCCCCTTCTGCATTGTCTGAGTGAAATGGTTTCTTTTGCTCACCACAGTGAGCTGGACAGAGCTTTATTGCATCCTCTCTCTCCCACTGCTATCCCCCATCCCTACAGAAACATGGATTTCTAACAGAAGGCAAAATTTCCACACTGCATGTGTGATAATTCAACTTAAATTACCATTGCCTGAAATCTAGTTTTCCAGCACAATCACTACCAGCCAGCCTCTCCCCCTCTGCTTTTTTTTCCTGCCACTTAAACTTCTCCCACATTCTCACTGGAAAACTGGATCCTGTTTGTCCAAACTGGGATGCAGCGAGCACTGCACCCGCAGTGAAGGTGCAAGAAAGAGGCACTCAGAGAGGGAGCCTGCACTGCTGGAATTTAGGTGAAAATGTGCCATGGCAGAGAAAATGCTGCTTGGCTGGAGCATAAGTCACCAGGGAGTTTTCCAAAAACTTTGGGATTTATAGGGCTGGCAGCTCTTGGTGGAGATAACTTCCAGCACCTGGGGATCTGCATGGTTGTGCCATGTGCCTTGTAGGGGCTGCAGCCCTTAAAGCCACGACCAGAGCCCACAGCAGGAAATCAAGTCCTTTTCTTTTCTTTTTTTTTTTTTTTCCTGTGCAGCAGAGCTCAACGGACTCTTATAAATTCTCTAATACTCTTTTTCCCTGCTAACATTTCAAAAACTCAGGGCCCCAACCCAGCGCTGCTGAGGACTGGCCTGAGCTTTTCCCACCATGGCTGCTTGGAGGAACTGGATGAGACCAGGGTCTGCCAAATCAATGCCAAAACAAACCCCCAAAGAATGACAGAACAGCAGTATGGGTTTTTAAATTATTATTCAAAGGAGGACGCTGCTCAGAAATATTTGATGATATGTCAGGCACATCAGGTTACTCACAATAATAGCAGCAGGAACAAGAAGCTGCTTTGGGCGAGGGCTGTTGTCCTGCTCTCAGTAAAAGCATCTTAAACCACAACTGTGACAATAACAGGACACTAATCACCCTTTTCCCTTGCTTAGGGAGACTGACGGAGAAGTTTGCTGCTCCCATAGACAGTGTAATAGTGAGATTTGCTTTGCTTAACATAGTTAATACTCATAAAAGCCAGCAGCACTCCAGGCTGTTTGCTAGAACAGCTGTGAAGATTTTTATGGAGATGTATTAGGGACATTCAGATGCTGGTTTGATGGGAGAGATGTGAAAAAAATCATATTTGGTTTGTTGTTTGGGGAGAATGGTGGAAAATTCTGCGACCATCTGCTGAAGATCAGGTACCTGGGTAATGACCCTGCTCCACTGCACCCCTGTTTGGGAGGGAATTTGGGGGCCAGGCTCTCTCCAACACCATGAGCTGATGCCTTGGAGCCACTTGGTGCAGAACAGCAGTGTCCCCCCAGCTCCCTGTGACTCCTCAGATGGGTTTTACTGAACTCAGCAGCTCTGCCTGTGGCTTTCAGCAGCTCTGAATTTAGCTTTGAGTGTGCAGAGAAGCAATAAAAGGAAATCAAATGTTAATCAAACAGCAAGCACAGATCACTTCAGGCCAACTGTGATATTCAGATGTGCCCTGAATAGCATCTTGCCCCAGACAAAGATCATCATCTCCACCAGAACTTCTCACTGTGCAACCTCTGATTCCAGCAAGAGTGGTAGCTTCCCCTCAGTAAAATATGTCTCCTGCCACTTCTTTGAGACCCTCCCCGTCCCTTTAGGAAATATTAAAGCTGACTCCAGGAGAATTTAGCTTATTCAGTCAATGGATTCCATCAAGGAGCGAGGTGCTGACGGCTACGCTTATCTGCCTAGTTCAGACAGCTGCTAAACAGCAGCTCAATTCAGCAGCCATCCCTCAGGCTCCCAAGTGGTGTGCCCCACAATTGAAGTTGCAAGGGATAAATGGAAAACTGTGGTGTTTCCTAACAGTATTTAGGAATGGATACATCCTGGAACATCCCCCTGGATACTTGCTCAGCTCGATGAATGAAGCTCGATGACTTCGCTTTTGGAGCTTGACTATGAACACAACTGGGCATGGGGGTTTGCTACTGGCAGTGTGTTTTGGCCTGGGGGAGGTGTTTCTACTGAGCATGGCCAAGTGTCCTCCCAGGGGGAAGGCAGATTTTCCTCTGCATGTCTCCACAAAACAGGCTTCTCCCAGGCTTCACCGTGACCATCCCATACCACAAGCCATGCAGTCTCCAGCACGGGGGTCTGGTGCTGAAACAACCCCTTGCAAAGCAGCGACCGAATGAGGATGACACTTGGAATCCACACAAGGATGCTCATGGATCCCCAACAAAACAAGAGGAAAAACACAGCAGGCTCTATCGCTATTCTATTCTATCAGAGGCAAGAAGTTGCTTGTGTTTGTATCTTAGGACTTTCTCCATGAACTCTGTGCTCAGAAGGGAAGGAAAACCAGCTTTTGTTTTTGATGATGGCCTGGGTTTCTGGAGGTTAACGCTGCTCCACTCTGCTGATCCTGCAGAATCTTTTCAAATGTTCATTTAGCTCTGGCAATGCTATTTATGTGATCACTTCAGATTGCAAGAAAAGAGCTCAATTTGTGGCTTTAATTAAGGAGATGGGGATGGAAGAAGTCTTGTTTTCACTGCCTGCTATGGAGAATGCCAACACCCCTCTCTCTTGGGGAAGGAGGAGGCAGCGGGCGAAGCTGGAGGTGAGACATAAAGAAATCAACTGGTGATGTTGAGATTTGTCTTGCTGAACATTAAATTTGGTGATGCTCTGCAGGGGCAGCTGAAAACCCCACCCAAAGAAAACAAGAACCCTTGAGTTTTCTTGTGTTAGAAGGAGGCCAGAGCTGGAGATCCTGGCTTGGAGCATTCTGAAGCCTGAGGGTGTATTGGGAACAAGGATGCCATGATCCCGGGATGTGGGGCAGTGAGTTCACACCCCAGTCAGGCCCGGCTCTGATCCATCTCTGCCACTTCTCAGTGGTGGCAGGAGGAACAGCACTGTGCTGTGGCTCTGCCTGCTCCCTGCTCTTGCAGGTGATGTCCACGTCCTCCAGGCTACAGAGGACACAGCTCCTCCCAGAACAAACATCAGGGGAAAAGAACCCCCTGGACTCCAAAGTCCATCATCACCCAACCAACCAACCTGCACAGAGACTCCTGCAGGGCTGGAAATGGGACTGCTTCAGGTCAGTGTCCCCATCCCCATCACCATCAAGTCTGGAAGCAGCTTCTCAGCCTGCTCATGCTCTCAGGCAGCAGTGAGCTCACCTGTGATGCAGAGACTGCATCAGTGCATCATTTGCCCCCTCAGTAAAATCTGTATGCTGCTCCGTTTTCAGGAGGCACTAAGAATCTACCAACCCATGCCGGCCTGAATCCACAAATTAAACCTCCCTCCCTCCAGTGGGCCAGTGGTGGCTCCAGCACCCTTCCAAGCCCCTGCCATTCAAAAGCTCAGGAATTGCTCTGTTCCCCTTTTTTGGGATTGCTGTTGATATTTTAAAATACCAAAAGTCTTGGCCTCTGTCAGTTTAGCCCCATTCCCCCTTGTCCTGTCACTCTGTGGCTCCCAGCTGTAGTAACAAGTGTCTCCTCCTCAAGGTGACCCCAAGAAGGAAGGTTCACTCTTCTTCTGCCACCCTGTCCAGCCACCCAGGGAGAGATGGCACCTCCAATAAATGCCCTCAGTTTCACTCTGTTCTGTAAAATGTTGCAAGATCAGAGCTTTTTCTCTTTTCATTTGTGGACAAACCCTGCTGGCTCTGGCTAACAGCTCCTGGAGTCATCTGGTGGTACCTTCTAGAAATCCATGAGCTTTCAATCGTGCGCACCACTGCCCTGAAGAATTGCTCTCCTCTGAAGCTGATCTGCAGCTCTTTTCTACCCTTCCTGCATTTTTCACTGCTACAAGACAATATTAACAGCCCTTCTCAAGTACTGTCTATTTACAGGAGAGATTTTTCCAGCCATAATTCACATTACTGGGTATCTCAAGATGCCTAAAAGTTATTTAATCTCTGCATTAAAAAAAAAATAAATCCGCAGTATCCTTGTCCAAATTAAATCCAAGCTGCTCACTCCAAGCCAGCCCTCCATCATTAGAAGGAATGTATTAAGAAGGTGAGGGGGAGGTGAAAAGCTCAGTTCAGGGCAATGGGAGCTGTTCCACTGACTTTTGCCAGCAATGCAGTTACACAATAAAGAAAATATAACACAACAGCAGCTCCCAGCCAACCCAGTGGGACAGAGACCTCCTGGTGGCCCCACATCCCCTCCTGGCTCTCTGCACACTGAGAGGGTCACATCATCCAGGCTTTGCTCAGACAATCCCAAGTATCTGCTCCCTCGGAATCTAATGAATGCAGGGGCCCCACTTGAGTTCCCTAAATTGTGAGCTGGCACCCAGTGACAGAGACTGATTTAGGCCTCACTGCTTTGCACTGCAGTTAGAAAAATACTGATGGTTCGTTATCTTAATCAGCAGCAGCAAACAAATGAGGGACAGGGAGACATCCAGAAGGGATTACACCACATTACTCCTCCTTATTGATAGCACAGTTACTTAATTTGATGTGGAGACGTAACTTCAGGCATCAGTAAATACTGGAGCAGGGACATTTTGGTGCAGGGAAGATCTATGGGTGCAATTTAAAAGCCGTCTGTTTTGGCAGCGGTGACGTCCATGGGCGCCGATACTGATCCCAGCTCTGCGGACAGGCTGGACACCATCCCTCACCAAGACAAATGAAGGCAGTGGCCCTTCCACAGCTAAAATGCATCAGCTGAAAATGGTGGAGCCCCACCCCACTCTTCACCTTCTGTGCTTGTGGGATGAGCTGGACAACAGGGTACTAAGCCGAAGATTGAGCACAGAGTTCCATAATGTTATGGGTTGGAAAGGACCTTAAGGCTCATCCCCCTCCACCCTCTGCCATGGGCAGGGATACCTTCTGCTGGACCAGGCTGCTCCAAGCCCCATCCAACCTGACCTTGGACACTTCCAGGGATGGAGCAGCCACACCTTCCAATGTCTGATGGCTTCTGGTCATGTCCAACCTTGCCCTTCCCTGGGCACTGCCTGTGCTGGGGCAGCAGAGCTCTGGATCAGACCTTTGGTGCAGCTCACTCGGGGAAGGCAGCGTGGAGCAAAGCTCATGATCTGGGCACACCAAAGAAAATAGTGCAAGCCCTACACTTCCCACTGCTTTAGATGATCTGGGTATCTGCCTCCCCATATGGACATTTCCCCCAGTCCTGTGCACCCAGCCCCTCTGTTTCTGATCCCAAGTGCACCAAAATCAAAGCTGGAGGCATATCCAAGTGCACTTTGAGCTCCCTGCAAAACCTCCAGCCCCAGTCTGCCTTTTTGACTGGGTTTCTAACCCAGTTGTGGGTTAGGGACTGCTGGCCAGCAGGGCTAGGCATTGCTGCAGTGCAAATTAACAGGTATAAAATTTGTAAGCCTTGATTCACTCTGCTGACTCATATACCCGAATGGGGGCAGCCTTGAAGTGAAACCAAGGAGCTTTCACCTGGCTGGAGGAGCCAGCACATGGATCAGCTCCCAGAGAGCAGAAGAGCAACTCCCAGTGCTTCAGACTCATCTGTAAATCCAGGACTTACCCCTTCTCCTTTCAGTGTAAAATGCAGTTTGGTATTTGCAGAGTCACCTCTGGGATTTACATACCAAATTCTTCTTCATTTTAAAAGGATCTATGTGTGCAAATACCTCGATCAGCACTGAAAAGTTTAGAGTATGGTAAAAAAACCTGCAAAGGCAAAGGGCCCAGCCTTGCAAAGGCAGGAACTGTGCATCCAAAGCAGGGTTTCTGAACCAGGTTTTACTGTGCCCACTCTGGGCTAGAGAAGGAAAACTGTAACATCTCAAAGCCAGCAGTAACCATCCATTAAAGGAGAAATGTGTGTTTCAACATTTACAAGCAAACAAACAGGATTAGCTCTTAAAAATCTTTTTGCAGACAGCATAAAATTTTGGAAGAATAGCATAGATTTTTTTTTTAATACAGGTAGATTGTAATTGAGGGCAATGAAAGCTACTCTGAGGTAATTTTAACCTTTCAGGTAAGTAGCAGGCTTTCAAAAAGTTTTCTGAATAGCTACTTTCCAAAATGAATTCTAAAAGTACTGAAGGTACTTTTTTTAATGGTTCAAACATAGTGTGAGGCGATGTGGCTTTTTTGAGCTGGTATCAAATTGATTAATTTAAAATAAATTAATTAACAGAACTACCATTAAACTACTGCAGATGCTAACAAGGTTACCAGTAAAATCAACAGCCAAAGGGAGGAAAAGTTGGACCTTCCAGAGACTAAACCTTGAAGTGAAGAAAAAAAAGAAATATAAATGCATGCATAATGTGCTGTAGTGTTTGTTCTGCCTTTACCTCACTGGCTCAGGTGCCAGGAGCAGCCATAGAACAACATGAGCTATGGGACAGGCTCAGTCCCAGTGACTGTGCCCTTGTAGCCAGTATTTCCCAGGAAAGGAACTGGGATGCAGAGAAGCTGGATGTTCACCCTGCAGTGGTCTGGGCAGCTCCCAGGGACCCTGGGACACTGTCAGGGAGCAGCAGCTCCCACAGGCAGCCGCAGCTCTTGGTCCATGCAGGCGTGGGAGGACACCCTGATCTAGGGAAATAAGGGCCCAGATTGCCCCTGGATGCCAAAGCATCAGGCCTGTGGTCCCTGCCCAGGTATCTCTACTCAAAGGCAAAGGTTAACAACAGAAGAATAACAAGCAGGACTTTTTCCCTGGGTCTTGTGAGCTTTTAGCCAACTTATTCGCCTCTTGGTTGTGCTTCGTGTGAAAATATAATGATTTTTATGGCCCACTTTAACATTTTTATGTCTTTTTTTCTTCAGAAAAAAAAATCCCACATTTGGTGTAAGAATTAAAACAGTATTTCATGCTTAACTGCAATCACAGATGATGTATGGAAGAGAGCTGGCTTCATGTCAACTCAATATAAAGGCAGAATTGAATCTAACTTGGTCACTACAGCTGTGCGATGTTTTATGGGGTGAGGGGATTTTTTTCAGATCAGTCATAAATGAAATGGAAACTTTGACTGGGCTCATTTTGTATCAAACAGGAGCGAAAAAAACGTAGGGAAGAATCAGGATTGCTACACATTTGTCTGAGTTGCTCCTTCAGAGGTGGAGTGTGCTGCAAACCCAGCCCAGCGCCCGGCCATGCTGCAGTGGCAATCGGTGCCTGTTGGCACAAAGGCCCTGCCAGGGCAATGGGGGTTTCCTTAGCTGTGGATCAGCCTCCAGCTCCTGTCTGGAAAACAGCACCACTGCAGGCCAGATCCCTGTGGGAGGGGGTCAACTGATGGAAAAATGCCCCCAGGCCTTTCTGCCATCATGGCATGAGCGTGATGCTCTGAGGGCACCAGCACAGTCCCACTTGTGTTTCCCACCTGGTGACCGCCACATTTTTCTGATGGTGGTTTTAAATGTGGGATTGTATTAGAAATGGGATTTCAAAGCAAAGATAAAACTTTCCATGTAAGGAAGGGGCTGCTGTGGAAACCATTTCTTCCTGCTCTTGGCTTGTGTTTGAGTTGTTGGGTTTTCTGCTGCTGACTTTGAGCAGAACCCATCTCCTGCTGCCTTCACCACTGTTCCCATCTCCCTGGTCTCCACAGCTATTCCCAGCCTCCTGGTCTCTGTGATGATGGACACAGAAATGATGGCCATGGGCAGGTAAAACCCACGTGAAAGGGGAATTTAATGGTAAAAATTAAAGTCAGTCAGCAAAAGTTCCCCTTCCAGTCAAAGGATGGATAAGGTTACCAGTAAAATCCAGTATCTTAACAGTATCTATCTTTAACAGTATTTGGATTTGCCTGTTTTCATCCCTATAAATTTAGGATGGGCTGCAGTGGCAAAGCTTCCATTTCTATGCAAATCCATACAAATGATTGATTACCTGTAGAAACAGAATAACCACAATGGCAGAAACAGTATTTCTTAGTTTATGTGGGGGATTTAATTACTTGCCTGTGGCACAGAAAAGGAAAATCAGGAAAACATCTTCCCTGACCCCACCCCAACCATTAAGACTGGTGTTAGATAGACAGGATATGGCACCACTGTGCCAAAATCTTCATCTCCTGAGGAAACGGGAGGAGGAGGGAATGGAAGGGGCAGGGCAGGACAGGTGGATGGATCTTGAGGACACACATGGGGAGGCCAAAGCACTGCAAGCACGGGCACACCTCAGTCTGATGGACAGAAGAGACAAGCAGAGGTTGGTGCTTCTGGAATAAACAGGCCCCTAAACACTTCTGCTGGGATCTGTCCTGATTTCTACAACAGCTGTAGAAGCAGCTATAATCCATGTTTTGTCCCAGGATTTGCCCTTCCAATGCTCTTCCACCACCTGAATTTAATGGCATTTCCAGGATGCTTTCAGATGGTTCAGAAGAGTCTGGCTGGTGATAGAAATAAAATGAGCGGTGCTGGTTTTGCATGGGAACAACTGCATTTAATGAAACCACCCAATGAAAAAAGGAAGGTCCTTTCATTTTCTTGTAACTCTGGGTGTCACCACAGAAGGCTTAACCACAGTGCACATGGGCCTTTATACTCTGCAGGTGTGATGTTGTGCTGATGTGCTGGGACAGGACAGCTGGGAATGATGAAAGGCTGTGGAAAAATGATGGTGCATGTGGTTCTGCATCCCTCCTGCCCCAAATTCCCAAATACTTCATTACCCTTCTCTGCAGTCTGTTTTTATTACTTAATTCCTGGATGAAATTCTTGTTTACCCTCTGGTCTCAGTGGTATCACGGGATCTGAATGGCTCACAACCCGTTATCCTCCCACCTTTCCCCGGGACAGGGAAGAGCACTGGGCAAACTGAGGCACAGAGGCAGTGGGGGCTCATGAGGGGATGCAGGCTATTCAAACTAAGCCCAGCAGAAAACTGTATTTGACTTGCAGCAACAGGAAGGTTTGAAGCTGCAAACTGCCTTCTCAAGTGTGATGGGAATTGGTTCCTACCTTATTGGCAGAAGGAGGGAACTGTGGGACACTGGCAAGGTGATGGACAGTGACTTCCAAAAATTCCCCATTTCTGAGTGTTCCCACACTCTTCAGCTAGTATTCCCTGCCTTGTTTTTCCTATGTTCATTCTGTGCCTTAGAGTTTTTTTTTAAAGCCAGAAGGGGGATTTAGACATTAGAACAGCTACTGACCTGATATGAGTTAATGATTTTATAAATCCCCTAAAAAATGCCTTACTTTAAAAGACTGATGTTTCCTATTGTATTTTTTCAATGCCAATTAATTACTTAATTCATTAGCAATGTAACACAGGAATAGTCTTTGAAAATCTGCTGCTTTGTGTAGATACCTTTAATTATGGATAATTAAATACTGTGGAAGGGCCTGATTATACCTCTGAGCATTTTCTAATCTGGAAAATGAAACACACTCCTGTACTCCTGAACACATAAAACAAAAGTGAGCTCAACAGCCACAGGAAGTAAAAAAAGATGGGAAAACAAACACCCCAAAAGCCAGAACCACTCCAAACCCTGCAACTAAAAGAGGGTAGGAATTCCTGGGGAGGCTTGAAGGCTTTGTGCTTGCGCTGACACAGGGCTGGACCCAGACCCTGCCTTGTTGGGGTACAAGTGGGAGCCCAAGTGGGCTCAACATGGAGCTGCTGCAGCCAGCAAGCAAACATGGGCCCAGTGAACATAACTCCCTGTTAGCACTCGCTGAAGCTGGGAACAGATGTCCAGATGGTCCCTTGTACATATGGCAGCAATAGCCAAAACTGCCACAAAGAGCAAAGTACTCTCCAAACACAACCATAGCTGACCTCAGAAGAGGAGATCCTGCCAATGGCAGAAGTTACGCTGTGGTTTCCTTCTGTCTCACAGTTTTAGCCCCAGAAGAAGGCCAGGGAAATGCTTGTTTTGAAGACAGCATTGCCCCAGTGCCTCTGAGACAGATCCCCTCCCTCACTCTTACTTTGCATCCTTCCTACCTGGACCATGAAGTGATTGCCAAACTCAGGGGATAAACTGTCTTGTCTTTATTTATTTCTCAGCTGGCAAATTTTTGGAGAAAAATTAGAACAGGTCTTGTGAGACACTAGGGGCAGGATGGCATGAGGGGCACAAATACATGTCTGGCACAGATTGAACTGGAGACACTAAAAGGAGGAAAATGCCACCCCTAACACGGGGGCTGCCTGCCTGCCTTAAGTCAAAGCAGCCACGTGGCACACTGCTGCTGCATCCCTGCCCATGGCAGGGGATGGAACTGGATGATCTTTAAGGTCCCTTCCTACCCAAACCATTCTGTGATGATTTGTGGGTGCTGATGTCCAAGGGGGGGTGTTGCCCTGCCCCAGAGATTCCCTCCTGGGGTGCACTGCCAGAATCCTCGACACAGCAGCTGATTTCAGCTGAGAAATGCAGAAACTCAGCCACCCTGAAGTGCACGAGGAGACACTGCAGCACATGGGACACACTGCTCGGATGTGGTGCCCATGGCATTTGTCAGGATTCCTACTGGATGCTGCCAGGTGCCAGGCCTGCCAGCAGTGCCAGACCCACTGCTGCTCCCACATCACCCGCTGGTGAAGTTTGGGACGTGATCAGCTTATGTGGGGGATTTTATTTAATTATTTTTGCCCAAGAGATTAGTGGAAAACAGGAAGTCAATGATGTCTTGCTGATCCCCATGGCTGTGCCCTATTAATGGACACAGTGATGAGAACCATTGGGTTGGCCCCACCTTGGAGCCAACACTGAATGAGCCCACGCAATCCCTTGGTTCCTGCAGACTTCCCTGTGCCAACGCTTCCTGTACCAGGGCGCGTTGTGTCTCGAAAGCCCAAACCTCAGTGAGGACAACAAGAGGCACACATTTTCTTGATGCACTTTGAGCCTCACCTTCACATCTGGCAAACCCTATTCCAGCAAGGAGAATTCACACAGGGCTTTGGAAGCTGGTGCATTGATGGGTGGAGGAGCCCAGCCTGTTTGGCACGGGTTGTCCCGGGCAGTCTGATGGTGCCAGCATCCCACAAGAACCTGTCAAGCACTTCACTGCCACTGCTCCTTATTAGCTGATGCTCTCCTCTCCTCTCATCTCTGGCTACTTTAACCCTTGCTTAAAAGAGGAGCTTGGGCACATGAACCCAAGAGGGAGAGCACAGGCAGGACTCCCCTGAGAGGGAGAAAACAAGCACAGGAGAAGGGACAGTGCAAACTGCCAAAAGTGCTGTGCATGCAACAGAGGAGCGAGGAAAGTCCTGGGTGTTCTTTGCTGGGGGCTTGTAATGTCTTCTGTGGAGGCCACTCCTCTTTCAGCAGCTCTCCTCTAGCCTTTAGATCCATAGATACGAGTTAGGCTAAATCTGCAAAGAAGGCACCTTTATTTCAGGGGTTGATCCAACTAGGAAACCCAAATAACCATTTGGGCAGGGGTGCCTCTCAAGTCTGGGTGAAACTGTCCAAGGAGAGGTTTATGCAGGCACAGGAACTGGCCCTGACTCTTTTTTTTGCATGTGAAACCTTCACTGTCGAGCTGTTAGGATGAATGAGAGAGGGGGCAGATCCTCAGCTGCACACAAAACATGGATGTTTCCTTTGGCAGACAGGCCAGTTTACACCGGCCTCAGGAACTGGATCACAGTGTATTTACTCTCTAGAGAGGCACGATGTAGCCAAGGCAAAAAGTGGTCTCTGTACAAAACACAGCAAATATATCTAATCATTACTATCGTGGGCAGGTTTTCATTCTTTATCACAGTTTCCCATTTAATTTCCAATTTAATAATTACAGTTCGACGTTGCCTGTAATAACACATTTCTTTTTTGTTAGGCACAGCTTGAAAAGTAACCAGAAATTCCCTCTTGCCGCTTTCCTTGCAGCACAGGCAGTTGTTGGGGGGATCAGTCACTGCCTGGGTGTTGCAGCCCTTTCTGTACATGGTGAGAGCTTCTGGGGGAGGGCAGCCACAGCTTCTCTGGGCAACCTGTGCCAGGCCCTCACCACCCTCACAGGGAACAATTTCTTCCAAATGTCTAAACCTGCTCTCTGTCAGTGGGAAGCCATTCCCCCTTGTCCTGTCACTCCAGCCCTTTGTAAATAGTCCCTTTCCATTTTTCTTGTCAGTTTCCATCAATCCTGGACCTGGTTACTTATGCAGGTGAGAGGGAGAGCCAAGCAGGAGGGACATTTCCCATCACAGACAGAGCTATTTCTCCTATTCCTCTCCCACTCACCTGGGGAGGGAAAGTCAAAGGTGCAAACATTTTCTGCTTTCAGTAAAAATCAGAGCAGGCTGCCTGAAATAACAGGACAAAAAGCCCCTTTGTTTCTGTCTTCCCCATTGAAATATTCCAAAGTATAAAATAAAGATCTACATCTAAAGCCATGTCACCTGCTTTATCATCCCAGATTTGAGGCAGTTTGTTCTGAAAGCATTAAATGGGGCATCTCATCACTTCCATTTTTTTTTTCCCCAAACCTTTCTAACATACAAACAGTGAGTTTGCTGTAATTGGCCCTTTTCCCAGGGAGGTTTCAGTGAGTCAGCACTTTTTGACCAACATATTCCCATCTTCTTCAAATACTTTCAGGCAGCTGCAGTGAAAAAAGCCAGAACTTTGACAGCCTGGGAGAACTTTGTGTGCTCATCTTCACACAGACCCACGGCTCCCAACAAATCCCTGGGCAGCACACCAGCACTCCTCTTTTTGGAGCATCAGCTCCTGCTCCATTTATTCTAACAAACTGTTTCCCTACCAGAACTACCTGGCACAAAACATTTGTAACCAGGACAGATTGTGGCTTGGTTGATGTAAAATGAGTTACACCAATTTGCATCAATTGTGGTCCGTAATGACTCCTTTTTCTTTGAACTCCTCAGTGAGTTCCTTGAGGGGATTATGATTTCAGAAGCAAGTACAAGTGGAATATGGACATCCTGGAGTGCACCTCCCATTACCAAGTGCTGATAGGGTTCCATGGACAACTCCTCTATCCTTGAGCTGCATCAACAGGGCCAGAGCTGTAAAGAACTGACCCAGGCCAACCCCACCAGCCACAGCAAAGAAAGCAACATCCTCTCCTCGTTCCCACCTGGCTTTTATTTGCTCATGACCAAGCCTAAGCTCTTTATTCTTGGGCAGTAATTCAGATCAACACTGCAGAAGGGTTTTTGAAACAAAAACAAGGAGAGCAAGAAAGGAAGCCCTGCATCAGCCAAGTTCTTGTGCAGCCTGTGCTGCAGGGATGGAGCCAAGGGAAGCCTCGTGCTGCAGGTGCTAGGCCTGGTGACCTGCATTGACAGCTGGAGGCACCTGTGCAAAAGCAGAGCACAAAGCAAGGCAGCTGAGAGTCAGGGGGTGGGCCAAGGGGTGGGAGGAGATGGATGCTGATGTTTGTGGACAGCAGAGCACCTTGCACAACAGGGAGTTATGTGATGGCTGGCACTATCCCAGCCTCTCCCTGTCCTACAAGAACCTCTGACAGGCAGCACAGCTCCTGTCACACAGCAGCACCACTGCCACCCACACATGGTGTCCTTGCACCCTCACCTGGCTGCACTGCACCAAACTGAGGGTCCCTCTGGCAAACAGCTCCACCAAAACTGCACTTATTTTTGTTCAGCCCAGGTGATGCACTTCACCAGCAAATCAGGGAGAGAGATGAAGAAAAACACACCTTCAAGCCACTTTTTAGTCTCTCCAGCCAAAGTGATGGGTGAGTTGGCAAGTGCCAGGCTGGGGTAGTGTATGGCCACACCATATAACAACCAGGCTGAGATTACTGCCCTGCTGTCCTTCACACAGCTGTGCCCATGTGGGAGGGACAAAAGGCTGCCCTGGAATGCAGCAGCCTGCCAAAGGAGAGGGGATGGAGATGTAGGAAAGGTGGAGGGAAGGAAAGGAAGCAGGAGGAGAAAACTTGTGTCTTTCTTAATTCTAAGTGTTCTCAGACTTGCTTAGCTCTAATCTTTAATTCATATTTTCATTACAGTCTCTTTGCTCTGTAAAGTCTGCATTTCATGTAAAAGGAGCAGCTCAAACATAAATTATTTGAAATAAGTCAACCCCTTCTTAAAGACCTCTACTCTACATGTGTGTAGACTCCAATAAAGAAGCATTAAACATTCATCAAATTAGAAATACATGAAGACAGTGTCTGCCACTCTTCTCATACATATATGCTTCATAACCCCAACCTTCTAGAGCAGCCAAAACAAACCCTCCCTAATCCTTTCAGAAACCCTGACCATGCAAAACACTCCAGCCTCCTGCAATGTGCTTTTGAGCCACCCAGAGGTATCAGCAGGTCAGATCCTCAGCTGGAGTAAATCAGAGTAAAACAATGCTGTGTTTTACACCAAGTAACACTGACACAGGATTTGGCCTTAATCTTCTCTTGCAGCAAAATGGTTTACAACAATGTCACTGGATCATAAAGTCACTTTTGGTATTTTGAAGTCACACCAAGAATCAGGTGGGGAACAGCAACACGATGCCTGCTTTAATTTCAGTACTGCCCAGGCTTCTTGTGTTCTGCAAAGGAACCTGGCTTCCCAACTGGAATCTAGGAATCTTCCCTCCCCTCCAAAAAACCCCTAACCCGTCCCTTCTCTGTAAGACACAATCACGATGATAGTGAACCCTGAACTACCCCTCTCACAGGCCAGTGCACAAAAAAAACTTCAGCAACATTTCCCCAAGGGGATGAGCAAAAGCTTCTTCATATATACTTCTGAGTTTGAAGAGTAATGCAGACCAGGTAACATGTTTCCCACATCTCTGAGAGCCATGTCTGCTGAAGCAAAGCTTTGGAGCTGGTCCCGTCCCACAAATGGCATCTCATGATCCTCCCTGACCCTTCTCTTCAGGGTGCCTGTTACACTCATCTGCACTCTGCTGTGCTGGAAGCACAGAAGCATGGTCAGGACCTGGGCTACAAATTCAGGGTAGCAGCTTTCAGCTCCTGCCTGGCCTTCAGCAGTCAGGCAGAGCCTTTTCCTGCTTAATTTGTGAATTATCCCTTTCTTGCTTGCTGGGCAGAGGCAGAGAACACAGAGGCTTGGGAAGCAGCCAGTGAGCCATGCAGGTGAGCACACCAGGTTCAGGGGCTGCTGTCCTGCTGGCTCCAGGCTGCAGCTCTCTGGGAATGGAGGTCTTCCAGCAGCATGCCTGTCACTGCACAGCCCAGCACCCCGGCTTTGTGCGAGCACTGAGCTGCGGGATGGACTTCATCACATTAAGTGCTGCTCAGTTCAGGGCTTTTTTGTTCTCTAAAGGCTTTTCCTCTCCTTTGTTGGTCTCAGTCTCACTTTCTCTGAAAATTCATGAGGTGGCAGATTCAACTCAGCCCTCCCTGATGCTGTCTAACATCAGGATGGCTAAATTTGGGAGTTTCAACTTTTCCAAAGCTTTTCACTGTTATGGAGGCCTCTTCCAACAGCTGTGACCAGTCTTGAGTCAGCAGGGCATTTAGGCATCTGTATAATCCAGGTGCTGGAGATTTCCAAAGCAATGGAGGATCTAGCTTTTGTGTCACATTCTCATCACCAAGTTCAACATCTACATGCCTTTAACCCCTTGGTCTGAAGAGATCAGTTGGATCAGCTCCACTGAAAACCAGTTTCAAGGAAATGACTTCTCAAGGAACAGTAAAGCAAGCATTGGAGTATTTTCTCAGGTTGGCGTCTGCCTGGCCCAAATACACCTCATGTTCAGTCTTGATCTTCTACCAGCTTTCAAATCAATCCTTTCTTTCCTCTCTTGGTAATCACTGCTTTAATTGAGCTAAAAGGGCACCACAGTTCACACTCCTGCTGGTCATCACAAAGAACATTATCCAGTCCTTCCCGTGGCCCCTCGGGCTGACACCTGAGGGGGGTGGTGGCCTAGGGGTGACCAAGTGCCCCAAAAAATTGGCTGCCATCAGTAATTCACAGCCATGCAGGGTGATGTGGCTATGCTAAGCTACTGCCTTCAGCTGCCAGGACTTGGGGAGAGGATGGTGGAGTCCAGCGAAATCCGGTGTGGGAAGCACTCCTTCTCCTTGGCTGGGCACATTCCTTTGCCTCTGCACAACCAACCAGCACATTGCATAGACTGTGACTGAAGGGGGTTTAAGTGCAATCTTAAAATCTGGCCATTTCAGAAATTCCTGAAATAAATTAGAAGAGGAATTTTATTTAGTTGTTTTTTTTTTTCCTCTCTAAAGCGATCTCCCCATGGCTCCAAATCACTGTTTTCCACAAAGTAAATGAACATGAAGTCTTCTCTCCTCCTCTTGCCACAATTTCTGTGTTGCCTTTATCCTCCAACAGTTGTATATAATCAAATGGCAGACAAAACATCCTGTCCCCAAATCCTTCCCTCTTTTTTCCCTCAAACTTTTAGTAATTTTTTCCACGCTTCCTTGATTTTTTGTCACTGATCAAGTTGGAAGCAAAACAATGACCTGGAGCTCCAGCGATCCACATCTTGCAGATAAATAACAAGCTACATTTATGCAATAAAGCACCAGCACTGGATTATTCCATATTAAAACCTTGGCACTTTTTAAGACAGTGATAATTTGGAACAACAGAGACCATGTGTGGAAGGGTTTTTGTCAGTACTGGTTACCAACAGGCACTGTTAATCCATCACCTTCACCTACAAGAATTTACACTGAGATGGAGCCTTTTGTCCTGCAAAATCCCTGGGCAGAGGTTTGGCTGTCCCTGGTTGGGAAGGAAGAGCCCTGCTCCCTGACTGCATTGCCAGTGCCTCTTTCTGCAGCATCCAGACATTCCTGCCCTGCTCACTTTGGGAATGGAAATGAAGTTCATGAACCACCTCTGAACTGGCTGGGCAGGACAGGAATAGCCTGGCCCATGTCCAGACACCAAGTGCCCCCACTGCCCACAGCACAGCTTTTCCAAAGGGACACCCCCGACAACTCCCAAACATCTCCCACTCAGAAAAGATGCATTTCTTCATAGCACTGGCTAAGAAAAGGCAGCCTCAAAGGTCTGCCCCCAGGTGTTATTCTACACAGAGACATGCAAAGCTCACTCAGGGACATGTATAACACGGATTTGTTTGCCAAAGGAAAGGCTTCAACAGGCTGGGAAAATCCCAGGGGGGTTCCTGAGCAAGACATGCTGTGTTACAGCAGGATCAGGCTGGGGTGCAGAATGCTTATTTCAAATTAACTCCAACAGAGAAATAATGAGCAGTGAGTTTATATTTCAGTAAATTAAGAGAGAAGCTTAGGTAAAATGTGGGTTTATATGCAGGGAAATAAATTATTATTTACTCACATTTATGCTCATGCCCTCAAATATGAAGATATTTGCAGGGATTTATTAATATTTATACCACATTATAATAAATACCCACAAGAGCTTTGCATGAAGACATGCTATTTTACCAATTTAAAATCTGTTGAAGGTCAAAGGGATCTTTTACTTGTGTGTGGATGGCAGGATCAGCCTCTTTACTTGGAAATCTGTATCAATTGTGATAATTTAAAACTTTAATTAAAGACTCAGTGACAGATTATCTACAAAATGTCTTCCTGCTGCCCAGTATTCCATCACGAATGTCTTCAGAAGCCCAGGCTGAGTAATCACACTTGCCAGGAAATATTTCACTGTAGACATGTTAGCTTTTATCTGGCTCGTTGGGTAACAAGTTCTTTGTTGAGGATTGGTGACAACAAAAATTAAATTAGAGGCAAAACCAGACCCCAACCCAAAAATTTATAATATTTGTTTTCTTCATCCCTCAAGAAAATGAAACACAGGGAACTTCTCCCTTTGTGCACTGCAGTAGGTGAGAGTTGCTTGGAGCTGGCAAAGCAGAGGAACCCATTTAATCTGAATCACAGATTAAACCAGATGAAGCGATGTGAGGGATGATACAGTGGGGATGTTCCCCATCCCACACCATTCCCAGACCACATCTAAAGGGTTGAAGGAAATAGGAAGAGCAACCTCCAAGTGATGCCCAGAAAGGGAATTAAAACACACGCACACACCCCACCAAACAGCAGTGGATGGGTTTATGGGGAGGGACAAGCAGAGGCTTGGGAATGAAGAGCACAGGCTGAGGAGAGAAGGGCCCGGGAACACCACACCAGCATCTCTACAGCCCTGGCCACGGGAGCACGTGGACCTCGCTGGGAATTTTTGCTTGGGAAGGCTCTGGCACAGGTGGAGTGGGTGGATGTTCTCATGGAACTGCAGCAGAACCTGGGGCAGGAGGGACAGCGGTGGTGGCACCAGGAGCTGGACTCTAACAGTGACAGGCCACTTCGAGATCCCGCAGAGGAGAGAGTTAACAGCAGTGACACACTTTTGTCTGGAGAAGTCACAGGGACTGGAAAGAACAACTCGGGGCCATAATTCTGCGGTCTGTCACTACCAGGAAACGTGAAATCCAGTGACCTTTCATCTCTGTGACAGAAATGCTGCACAGCACCTGGAGCAATCGCCCTTAAAATCCACTCTGACAAATTGGATGATAGGACATGAAGGAGACAACATCCTCTGCCTCCTTCACCCCCAAATTTAAGCTTCCCAGTGAAGTCTGCATGCTCCGTGTGGAATCTGGTATCCCTTGCCAGGAACAGCCAGCCTTGAATGAACTGCTGTGGTTAGTGAGGCACAAGAAAACAATTTCATTTCTTTGGCCAAGAAGGAACAAATCTCCAAAGCCATTTGTTCAGACTGCTCTTAAAAGATGGGAGACAAATCAGTACTGGCCTTCTATGAATCTTCAGGCCAGGAATGTTAGAATCAACAGATTTTTGCATTATCACGGAATCACAGAATTCCAGACTGGTTTGGGTTAGAAGGGATCTTAAAGATCATCCCCTTCCACCCCCTGTACCATGGGCAGGAACACCTTCCATTATCCCAGGTTTCTCCAAGCCTCATCCAACCTGGCCTTGGACACCTCCTGGGATGGGACAGTCACACTTTCTGTGGGCAGCCTGTTCCAGTGCTCATTGAATCACAGCACTTCTGCCCTTGGCAGGATGTAATTAAGGTTATGAAAATCTGCCTGACTGTATGGACAGAGAATTATTTTCTCATTAACAGCAGCAACAGCTAAACAAGCAGGCAAGCCATGCTCCTAGCAGAGTGCAGCAAATGATGCACTAATGTGTTTAACCTAAAATGAGGGTTTTCCTTACCAAAATTTTAAGGGGTAGCTTTCGAATTGAGGATTTGCACCAGAGATTGCTCCCCCCACAACAACTGTATCCCTTGAGCTCTTCTGTTGGTCAGACTGAAATTACAACCACAGGGACTAAAATGTTTTCATCACACCAGAACATGGCACTGTGTCTTCACCACTTTGGCAGAAGACAAAAGCTACTGAATGGAAGGAAAAAAACAAACAAATTTTAAAAGGGGTGTTTCAGTCATTTAAGTGGGTCTGTCAGCTTGTGTTATCTTCATGCATTTGTGAAACTGAGCTTTAATTGACTGGCTGAAGCAGAGAGCTGAACGATAAAATTTTGGTCTCAAGATAAACATAGAGCTGAAAATACTGTGCTTCTCATCCATTAGGATGTGTCAGAGGGATTCAGATGGGAAGAGACACAGGAATGGCTGCTACTTCCACTTGAATCTCCCGAAATGTAAGAGAAAGGAGAACGGTGTGTGCCACACTCAGCCACATCCAAGAGCAGTAACAAACTCTGCA
The DNA here is from genome assembly GCA_013400575.1 of Peucedramus taeniatus. Classification (NCBI taxonomy): domain Eukaryota; kingdom Metazoa; phylum Chordata; class Aves; order Passeriformes; family Fringillidae; genus Peucedramus; species Peucedramus taeniatus. The sequence goes on along the minus strand of WBNO01005943.1, from coordinate 252,120 downwards.
TCATCAGATTCCCCACGACAGAGGAACTGCCTTGGTGCCTACCAATTTCTATCACTGTGGGAATCACTTCATTACATTTGTGAAGGACATGGCCAAAATTGCCAGCTTGGGCCAACTGTAAGCCCCAGAAGCAGCAGGAGGAGCACAAAGCCCTTCCAGTTGAGGAGTCTCCATCGCTGCAGCCAGGATGGGACACCAGGAGAGGTTCAGCTCCCCCCACAGCACCTCCATGCAGGCATGCTCCTCCATCCCAAGGAACAGCCACGACCCTCTGCTGGCTGAGCTGTGCTGCAAGCCCCAAAGACCAGGATTCCCAAAGCATCCAGGCTGTTCCGAAGGGGATGGTGAGAAATACAGCCCTGCCTAAAACAGGTTTCAGATGTAGAGCTTTATGTGTATCCCCAACAGATGAGCAAAGAGAGGAGTGGAGAGATCTGGTAAAACCATGGATGAAGCCTCCTGGTTTCTCTGTGAGGGTTCCAATCACTTCACTGTGTCCCACAGTCTGTTCAGCACACAGTTCATCTTCCTCCTGTCCTTGCCCCACCAGCAGGAGCTGCTCTTTCCCTTTCCTCTGGTGTTCTGGGCAGAAAGATGTTCTGGGAAGAAAGATGCTTCTCACCCCTGGTCACCAGGGGCGTTGGGGACTGCACCACACAAAGCCACCAACCCCCAAAGGAGGCATGTGGTCCTGGGGGAAATGGTCATGGTGGGGAAGGGTTGGTGGGGAAATTCAGCAGCTCCTGGACCTGTGAAAGCCCCTCTGAGCCTGCACTCCTGGGAAGCCTCAGGGATGCTCACAGGTGGGATTCATGTGACGCAAACCGGATGGGATGTGCTGACACTGTAAATGAGGGGATTTGGGATGGTGCCCTACACGAAATGGGAACACAGAGGCCACACAAGCTCCAGAGGTGTTTGTTGGGGTGTGAATGGGTCTGACCTTGGTGACAGGCCTGGTGACAGCCAGTGGTATCCCCGAGTCACCAACTCAGGACGCCAGTCTTGGTGAGTGTGATGAGAAACCTCAAACCCAAACACAGCTGTATACAAAGGTGGTGCACAGAGCTGGGTAACAAACCTCTCCTCTGAACTTCAGCAATAAAAACAAACCAATGAGATTTCCTACAGACATTTTCTGCTTTCCAACAGAAACACAAATCTCGATAAAAATCTGACAAAATATTTTTGAACTAAAATACAGACCTCAGGATTTCAAGTAATATGTATGGCATAATTTTCCAAACATTTTTTAATTTTTCAAGTTCCTTCAGTAAAAATATTTTAAGTTTCCTACTTTTTGCCTTTACTCTGTCTTACAGAGCAGAAGATGTGTTGAAAATGTTATTTCTTTACCAACATTTTCATTTAAGTACAAAAGCAACCATTACTCTTATCCAGCAGCGGTGATGTATGTAAGAGCAAATATATACGGATAATGAATTCTAAACACAAGGAGATGAATCCAAGCAGCCATTTCTTACATGTTTAGAAAGCTGTGACAAGGTTTATGTGCAGCTGCCTTACCTTTTAATCTGTCTTCACATCTACATTAGGAGAAAGGTGCTTTTTCAGAGACATATGTGAGTACAGGCTGTGGTACAAGACCGGGGAGACCTTTTTGAAAACAGATTTATTTTCCAAAGATGTACTTTCAGTCATTCCAAAACATTTCTTGAAAGTATTCATGAATCAGACTCTAATTTATGAAATCACTTCAGCAGGACAATGAGGGCCAGTGCTACACAGAGATCTCAGGACACAGCTAACAATGTTCTGGGCTTGGTGGCTGTCTTATTGGCCACAGGAAAAGTTCTCCCATGGATTTTGGTGAGTTTTCCCCTGGCCTTAGGTAATAAACATTGGTTTCTTAATACAGGGACAAAGACCCACTCTTTTCTCATGCATTTGATTCTCCGTTAGACAAATTCTGAGAAAATAACAAAGAAATGAAACAATAATCACTGGTATCAGGACTCAATCCCATAAAACCTTTGTCAAGCCAGCCATTTCATCTGCTTCAAGGAGAAGACACAGGCCAGGAAGGGCAGCTTAAATTTGCACCCTATAACCAAAGCACCAGCCCGTGCCAGTGGAAGCAAACCTCAGTAACAGCATTTCAATCAAATGTTTCCTTTATATCTCTGTTAAAGCCAACACGGTTCTTTCTTACCATTTTTGCAGACAGGACAACACTGCTCTGGTTCATAGACTGGGTTGACACACTCGGGGACTGCGCAGTCTGCTACAACACAGTGAACTTCATTGCTGGGCTCGCAGCGACACCATTCGCATGGCGAGGGCTAGGAACAAATCTCAAATTAGCCCATTGCCTCCCGCAGCTCACAAGTTTGCAACATTCCCATCTTGCCACAAGATAAACACATCAGCGTTCAATACCCCTTGACTAAGTCATTCATCATGGGTGATACAAGTTAATCTCTGGCACAGAAGAGCAACAGCTGAAATAGGAAACCACAGCATCAGAAAAACCAGCCAGCGTCAGCCTTGTTTTCCCACACAGAGCGTGGGGTCTTTTAGGATTTTAGGTCCCTTTGCCAAAAAACCTGAGCTGCAGCCTCTAGGTTGTACCTTGCTGTACCCATCTTACACATGTGGCCAGAAGAAGAGCAGGATTTGTGGAAGGTCCTGAGCTGGCTCGTTCCAGGAAGGGAGGACAGGCTGATTTTCCAGGCCATACCCATCTCTCACACAGACCACCACTGCCAGCCACCCCCAAGCTGTTGGAAAGGTGCTGCTGGGATGGCCTGTCCATCCTCCAGCCTCCTGGGGTGCTTTCATTCCCACTTTTCAGGGCAGAGGAGAATAGTGTCGCCCTTGGAGGGGCAAACCCCTTTTATTCCGTGTTTGTGCAGCACCGGCGTCAGGGGTCTGTGAGCACTCCCAAAACACAACCACGAGATCTCAACCTGGCCCCTCTCCTGCTTGCTTCAGCACGGTTTGTGAGCAACAGGCTCACACATTAGGAGACTGAGTAATTCTGCTGAGTCAGGGAACTCAGGATTAAAGCACCCAGCTAAATGGTTTTGTTTCAGCACCATCAATTCAGCCAGGAAGCTCTATCCACCTCCAAATTGCACAGAGTTGTTACTGTCTCAACCTTTAAAAAGCTGTGAAAATCTGCTGAAAACATAGAAAGGTGTTTTAAGGTTCCCAGTGACTTATGTGTGTGCAAGTGTCATGAAAGCATGGCAACAGAGCTAAGGAAGGAGAATAAGAGGAGAATTGAAAGGAAAAGAACTTCCTTTCAGCACCAGTAGGTTCCATATGTAACTCCAGGCTTCCCAGCATCCATCGCTAACATTTCATGGAGTAAATGGGGGTATCGGGAAAAACTCCGCTTTATGTGAATCTGCAGCTGTGGGAATTCCTCAATATTAAACAGTATTACTCAATATTAGAAAATAAACCGGGATGCAAAGAAAGAAGGATTCATCCTGATGTATTTCAGACCTCAGTGATAGATCACTCATTTCTACAAGACAGATACAACCTGTGAGCCTTGTTTGTGGCATATAAGAAGCTCTTCAGTTCACCTCTAAGAAGCTCCATATGTCTTGAGTCGAATAATTTATTCCCAGGAAATTTATTTCTACCTTAAAATGCACTAATTAAAGTTTCTCTTGCTTTGTCTCAGCATCTGCAGTCTATAATTCCCATCACCTCTCATTTGCTTATGGCTTTGGCAATTCAGATAAAATCAGCACTCCTTGAGCAAGGGAAGAAGTGTGTGGAGGTGGAATTCCTCTCTCTAATTACCGTTCCTCTTTCAATCCTGCTTTGATTTCTGTCTGAAGCACCAGGAATCTAAATTCATTTGACTGACATTTCTTATTCAAGGCTATTTAATAGGAAGAAACAATACAGAAGAAAACAGACAGAGCTATTTGCTGAGGGATCAATAAGAAAATTGCTGCTTTGTTTTTACTCATTTTAATCACTAATTATATGGAGCAGTAGAAGTAGATCTTGTGATTTGTGGAAGCTTTCACAGACGTCTCCTCCAGGGCTTGTACCCATCCTCGTTACTCCAGTGGCTGCAATGCTAAGGAATATGTGATGCTTTTCCAGGGCTGCAGCCCAATCCGCGGCTCAAAGAGAATCAGCACAAGCGGAAGCTGCCCCTGGACGACTCTGCAGCTGAGCAGATGAGACATGACACACACATCTTCTGCCTCAGCCTTGGTGGTGCAGCCTGAAAATGACACTGTAATAAAACAGGATGTTGCCTGATGCTCAGAGCAGCTTTCCAAGCAGGAAAAGCTGCACACAATTAGAGAAGGAAAGCATACCCGGCAGAACATGGAGTGAACTGATGCTTTGAGAAGGCTGAACTAGAACAGAGACTAGACAGAGTTAGAGATTAAAGCAGGGATTTATTAAAAGGCCTCAGTGGATGCACCTTGGGCAGCACCAGAGCCCAGCCAGGGCTGCACCCAAGATGAACCAAAATGGTCACAAAATGGACGAGCAGTCACGAGGTCTCTCACTTTTATAAGTTCTGGTCCATTTGCATATTGGAGTTCATTGTCCAATTTATAGCTTTAGGTTATGAAATTCCATCCTTGTTTTTCTCTCTTCAACTCACCATTGTTTATACTTTTTGGGCCCGGAGCTTATAACAGTTGTCCTTGGACAAGCTGGAAAAGGATTGCTGTCTACCTACCCTGTGAAGAGAGCTTGCTAACACTTAATATGAAGCTCACAGTTACACACTAAAGCAGCACAGAATCTGAAAGATACAAAAGCTAAAACTTAGGGCAACATTTCCCCCCTTTAGAGGCTCGACCCAAGCCACTAAATGAAAAGGCTGCTTTGGCATGAACCAGACCTTTCCCTGCCACCTCCTCCTCCTCGCTGTATTAAAGTCAAGCTCCTTAGTCTTGTCACCAGCATCTTCCTCTATCTGACCACTTTGGTCACTTGTCAGTGCCATTTATCATGGGGGACTCCAGCCCTCCTGTCCACTTGCTTTATGAGAACCTTGGCACTTTCTTCCATGGGATGTGCTTTGGGATCCAATCTGCAAATCCCTGCCCATTCAGAAAAGACTTTGCCCCAAGCACACTGATTGAGCATTTTGAAGCTGTCGTCTGCAGGCTCTGCATCTGAGCTATTACTCTCCCTGGTGCTATCCTTCCTGCGGAACAATTCAGGGACACTGCCCAGAAAGTCCTCTGTCTATTGATACAGGCAGCAGGAAGACCAAGCAGAAAAATGACAAACTGGGAACCGGTGAAGAACAGGGAACCAGCAGAAGATGTCCTCAAGTTTGGTTTCCTGTTTCTCGATTTAAAGATTTATCCCCCATGAAAGAGGGGTGGTTTACACTTTTGTAGCCACTGAAGTTCAAACAACAGTTCCAGAAAAGGAACTCTTATCCCTGCTGAAGAAGGATACTGAAAAAATGCAGGGGGTTTTCTGGAGTAGGAAGGAGAGAGGACTGTCCCACATGGACAATGCAAATGCTTTATCTGCGTCCCTTAAACTAATACACTGGAAAGAGTGTTAAGATTACAGGATCACAAAAGGTGGTAATTTATTCACTCCTGTGTCCGAGGCAGAATAATCTTTTAGAGAACTCTCTAGGGAAGGATTTATTAGGCAGGATTTCAAGAGCTGTTGGTGAAGAAACATTCTTCTGACCACTGCCCAAAAGGAAAGGGTGCTCATGAGGCACAGCACAGATACACATCTGCACCATTCCATGGTCCTGTACTGCTCAGTATGATTTCAGAAATGGCTCTATCAGGAGCAAACTGGGCCCTTCTGTAGAAGGTATCAGTCAATAGAGCAGTTTGACTTGGCCAAACCAGTGCAGCACTGAAATTGTTTTTACCCCATCTCCAATTCTAACGGGGGTGAGAGCAGTGACCCTCAGAGCCAGTGGGGTGATATGTTCTTGGATATTGTTGTCAGGGTAGGGGCCAACTCAAGTCAAGCTGGTGGGAAGCAAATGTGGCCAACATCTATCCCCCACTCAAGGGCTTTTAACAGCAGCTGAAATGGGACACAGAGCACAAGGGATCTTCTCAGTCTCTGCACTGACCCTAATCCCTCCTTCAGCCAGTCACTTCACAAAGACCAGAGCAGCACAACCTATTCATAACCACCCCTAAGATCACAGCCAAATTTCTATTTCTCTTCTGTTCTACTGATCTGAAGGAGGACTGTGAGCCCAGGTTTGGCTGGGGGGGCAGGTTCAGCCTCTGCTTCTGTGTGGGACGGCCTCATCATGCAGCTCAGGATGGCTGGAGGAAGGAGCCAGCACTCCCTCTGTTGTGTGGCTGGAAAACCTGAGTCTCAGGTGCTGTCAAATGGGAAACATCTGCAATCAGCAGAGTTTGTTAACAATGCAAGAAGGAAGGAAAATTAGAACAGAGAATAGAAAATACACACGGCTAATAAAGATTTTATATGCACGAGCACATAATGATAAACTTGATAGATGATATAAACAAACACATGAAAAAGGCAGCAAAGGAAACAGAATGAAAAACAAGATACACCCTGAGCAGGGGAAATCGGGAAACCAACCAGGATATGGGTGCCCCACTGCCTAATTTTCACTCTTGCACCCATACATACCAGCTCCCCACCGCTTTCACCCTCTGTTTGGAAGCAAATGCCAGCACACAGGAATTCTGCTGCTAACATCATCCAGCTACTCTACTCTTACAGGGCTGGGCACCACATGGGTCCTTCTTTAGTCAGCTACAAGGCTCCAAAAACCCACAGAAATTTCACACCTTTGATAAGTCTACTTTGTGAGCAGACCCTCAAGTCCTCTAAAAGGACTTGTGGACAGACACAGAGTATCACATGAACAAACAATTCTGTACGCAATAGCCTACAAAACTGATTATTTCCAAACATAAGGGAGAGGTGGAGAGAAGAAAGTGGAAATCTGAATTCAGAACTCAGAATGTTTAAATCTACTCCTTTATGTTTTTCAACAGCTGAAGAGATCTGAATCAAACATTTTTTTAGACCATGGCAGCTGGTAGAATCACACCAATAACTGACACACAAAACTTCAAGATTTTAGGCAAGATCTTGCAAGAAGCACCTCAGTGATCTCATTTAGTCATAAGAATTCTCTGGTTGCAAGTACTTTCTGAACTTCATATTTCTCCCTTAGCTCATGTCTTGGCCATAGTTATAGCAGCTATGCCACCCCTCTGTTGCTCCAAACATGGGAAAGGCTTTTCTATACCATCACCAAGTAGGAAATATTCTCCCTGAGTGAATGGAGGAAGCATATCTATATCTGTGAAACATCATTTTGCAGCCCTCCTCTTGCCTGCCTGCGATCAGGATTTCTCCATCTTTCTGACTGCTACTCAATCACTCTTAACTGCTTCTACACCAACAGCTCTGGAGAGATGGAGAGGGAGTGATTTACCTAAGACAAACTAAAAACCCTGAAGATGACATCTGACTGATACTTTACTTCACCTGTTTGTTCTGTCAGTCAAAAAGAAGCCATTTTCCTCACTTTTTGCTCTCCTGCCACATTTACCAGGCCAACTGGTTTCCAAGTCACCCAGCCCAGGAGATGTCTCAGACCAAGTTTTAAGACTGCAGTTCCTTGTGATCAGTTGGGATTCTTCCAGCTGGCTTTGCTCACACTCGGGGTTTGAGGCTCACACCCCTCCAGGAACTGGGAGAATGCTGCTCATTTTCCATGAAGCCTTCCAAGACTAAAGTGCTATTTGGCACCTGAGTATTTCAAGAGCCAGTGGATCTTTTATCATTAAAACTGACTGTACAGAGACCTGTTACTCCTGGACACCTCCACTCCATGAATTTAGACGCCAGCTCCTCCAGGAATATTTAGCACAGCCATTTCCTAACACTAAGGAGCTCTCTTCACTTTTCCAAGAAGAGGCCTTGAATTGTGTGGCATTTTCTTTGTACCTGGGTTTTCAGCCTCATGGAAGAAGATTTACATCTTTGCTGGAGCCAGGCTGCTCAAAGCCTGAGATTCAGTTATCAGGATTTGTTGTGCTGTTCTCTTCCACCTCCTTCCTACAGCTAAACCTGAAGAGAGTTTTTGTCCAAGGATGTGCCCTAATCCCATCCTGGAAGGCTTAATCTCATTGCCAAGGTCCCATGAAGTGGTACATAAGGACCATGTTCTCATGCTGCCTGACACACAACAGCCCTTCACCAACCAGACACAGCTCCTACCAGACAGGTGCAGAGCAATACAGACTTCACAGTTATTGTATCAGGAATACTTGACTTTTCTTTTGGAGAACAAAATAAGTGTTTACAACCATCTAAACATGTTGCAATATACCTACTGATCATCGTGCAGGGGCTGTCCAAGTCATTAGAAGACAATCCAAATATTTCCACTGAATTGAATGTACCTTTTATTGACGCCTGTGGTGCTCTTCAGAGTCAAACAGGTGAATTTACAATATGGCCAGAATGACTGGAGCAATCTGCTTGGTTGACTGGAACACAAAGAGGACTATAAGCACAAAACCAAGCCAGTGGGCTTGATTCTGAGCTCTGGGGAAACCCAAGGAGCCATCACACCAGAGCAAAGGCAGAGGAGATACCAGGACTCTTGGTACCACTGCAAACCAAAATGAGACATTTCAGCTCCCAGCTCCTTCAAACACCAAAAAGGATGTGGTGTGTAAGGATGTTCCTCTTCTAGGTGATACTGCAAAGGGAAAAAATGCTTTTCATGGCAGTTTTACTGAATATGGAGTTGAAATGCTTTCTCCTCCTTCGAGAACCCATTAGAAGAAGTGCCAACCCCTTAAAAAGGAAGTGCCATCCTCTGCATTTCTGCTGATGCCAAGGTGGTTTCGGATGCAATGGATCTCACCTGGCAGTTCCACACACTTAAGGCATCACTGCCATAGATTCAGATCCATGAGTATCCACATGCACCTCCTGCTTACACTCTGGATGTGTCCCATCCCCTGCAAGTGATGGGCTCCAAGAAAAGGAAGATCGAAAACCTTTGCAGCTGTCAATCCCTCCCTCTTTTAGTTTTCAAGAGACTCTCAGAAATAATCCCATTCAGGTTCTTCCCTCAGACACTGGACTGATGGCATCCTGCTCGATGCAGACAAAACAGCAGGAAATGCAGTGATGCAGAATGACTCTGTCAAACTGGGCACTTACATCTTAAGAGGAGCTGTAACTTTTAATGATGCTAAGGACAATGGCAATTCTGATGGAAATTATCTCTGTAGCTACATTTTCAGGTGGAGAATTTATTGACAGGAAGCAAGAAAGGGAAGAAAGTTTGAAAGGACCTGATGAATAAATTTGGAGGCAAAAATGGCTTCCACATTATGGCTGAGGTGGAAAGTCATAAACCAGGGGAGAAGAATAAAAGAGGAACTGGGATAGCATTCATCAGAGATACTCCTGGAGGAGAAATTAGAATAATTTTCATTGTTATTGAAATTGCCTGTGATCTCAGGCAGATTAGCAGAAGATTGCAGGAAAATTCTGAGAGCTTTCAGCTGAGAAGTTTTGCAGGTGCCAAATTTGTGGAGAAGGAGCTGGTGAACAAGTCCCACCTGAAGGTGGGACTGAAACCTACTCCTCTTTTGAGCTGCTCACTTGGCTTTCACTATTAGCAGTGCAGAAATAACCACCTAATTTGTGTTAAAAATCTGGTAAATGGCTCTTTTGTGTGTGCCAGTACAAAAGCCCTCAAAGGGCAAAAATTTCTCTCATTTTTGTCACTTACTTAATAAAATAAAAATCATCCAGCCAGCTAGAGGAGATACAATATCAATTATACTACAGAAACTGTAACCATCTGTATTTTCCATAGGTGGAAAGTTGCTCAAATCAACAATATGTTGAGTTATTATAGACAAACACATTCACTGAAAACACCATCAGGTTGCAAATGACTTTGCAACAGGAAAAAACTATTAAGTCATTAGATAATTTATCTGCAGTGAAAAAATTTGAGCTGTATCCTACTTATATGGAGCACTAGCAATACAAATCAACTTTGCCATCCAAAAATTGAAAAATGCTTGCACCACACTGCAGATTGGCTAAACCAAGGACCTGGCTTCCAAGAAGCAGCAGAAGCAGATGCTGAGTTTCTGTTTTTAAGGGAGCCCTCAACACACACACAAACATTGCTAACACAAGAGTGTTTCCATTGTGCTGGTGACCAGGCTTGGATTCTGGAGATGGAGAAGCACAAGGATGCTCTAATCGCTCCAGGTCATGTATTCCTCTCCTCCCCTCATTCCCAGGCCATGCCTGTCCATAACAAACAACATTATGCTTGCCATTCTTTTGTAAACATTCCTGGGGAGCCCTACAGATCAGTAAAGGCAGATGAGGGGCACAGAAGATGCACCTCATCCTGGGTATCCTGGGCCCACATCTGATGAGTCAGGGTTGTGATGGCTTTAGGAGCTTTGTACTCATAGATTTGCTCAGTAGCACTCAATTTGATGAGTTTAAAAGGCTCCTGAAACCCTGTCTGGATCTGAAGAGTGACTCCTCCATTAGCTGATGAGAGAGACAACCTTGAGCCAAGTCCTGGCCCCTTTTCCACCAGAGCTGTGTATCTGCAGTCTCGTGGTTGCTTTTCTCTCCCAAGAGCAGTAGCAAAGCTTTCTGTAAAAACATGACTTTGCACTTATTTCGTGAGAACACTCTCTTTGCTTTGATATATGTCTCATTTTATTCCTTACAATAGTTGCACCTCACCTACTCTGGGGCTCTGTTACTTTGGTGATAATTTTTATGACCCGATTACAATAATTTTTTAGTTCAGACATGCCCACTGCTCAGGGAAGGGGACTCCTGAAAGGCTACAGATATGACAGATGGGACTGTGGCTCCAATGTGTGAAGTGCAGCCCTGTTTGGACACAGACAAAATGTCTGTGTGTGCTTCACATTTGTTAAGCTCCTTTTAATGTCAGCAAAGAAAGTGAGCCCAGCTGGCAGCTTTCTGCTCTCCATTCCCTCCTGGTTGGCTTTTGCAATGAAGGAACCATATCTAGGAGAAAGCCTCCTAGAGCAGGGAGAAAGAAATGGAGGACCTGGTCAGAAAGGTGATCCCTTTTACACGTGTTTTCCCTATACCTGAGTCTGCTGCTTCCTCCTTTGTCCACACTGAGAGATGGGATGGGGTGGTGAGATCAGCCCCATGTACTGATAAAACACTGAGTTTCTATTATTGAGGTAGGTATAATACAAGCAGACATCACTGGGGAGGAGATGTGAACCTTGGTCCTGTTCCTTCTGCAGCTGCCAGCAGCGTCTGGGAGGTTTCTGTCCCTCAGGGGATGTCATCATTTGATTATGAGCACAGGCTGGGAAGGATGTGAACTGAAAATGGATTTCAGTGGGTTATCTGTGATGAGAGAATACACTGGGGTCTGCTTACACAGGGAGCACACTGGGCTAACCCTTAGTCAGAAAGGTTTTGCTGACTGGGATGACCACTGAATCAGCAGGCTGATTCCCTGCCTTCAGGAGCTGTTTCAAACCCTATTGCTTCTCCAAGCATACTGATTTTACTGTCATTCCCAAAGAATTACCTCTGATATTACCACAGAACAGAATAAGAATAATAATACATATAATAATACATATTCTTATTTTGCAACTAGACTGAGCATTGTCACTACATAACTTATCTAACTGTAGCTTTTAAAACAGTAACTAGAATAATAGGCTGATTGAGCATTTTTTAATGAACGCAATTCTGCATAGAGCACCAAACACATACCTGCACTTCCCCTCACTCTGGCAGGAAACAGTTTCCTAAAAAACCTTCTCACCAGTGAGCTGTGAATGTTTCTAAGGATGACATCCTTCCTCCTAAGCTGATGACCTAAAGATCTCCTGCTCACCAGCCCCACAGAAACAACCTGGGTGACAGAGACAAACAGCTTGGGAGAGCCAAGGAATGAGCAGCTCTCTCCCTGGCCCACTGAGCATTGTCTGGCACAACAATAAAGCCTCAGACTTGATTTTACCACTCTTGGAAGGAGCTGGTACCACCTGCATGTACTACATATTCCACTTTCTTAACAATAAGACTTCAGCAGCCATGGAGGGAGGGCAGGGGAAGGGCCAGAGCTTCTCCACTGGCTGTGTAGAGATATCCCCTCTCCTTCACCAGCCCCCTGGACAGCCCAATTCTGGAAGCAAGCAGAGCTGATGGGCTATTTCCTGGAGTGAATAACTGAAAGCCCAGCCCCAGCTCTGGCAGTACAAATGTTGGGCACACATTAATTCCTGTCATATTTACTGGAAAAATACCACTCCCTTGGGATTGCATGTACAGGCTGAGTTCTGCACTGGGGTGCTGCACCGTGACTAAAACTCGGGGCTTGTGCTCAGTTCCTGCTGATTCTGAATTTTGGGGATTCAGGTTTTGGGTCTCATTCATTTCAGTGGGGAGCTCTGTGACACTTTGTGTATGGCACAGTCAGCACCACTGAGCTCTGAGCTTTTGGGGCCTCATATGTATTACTGTGCTCCAGGGAAGAAAATTCCATGGATTTTTTTTAGCCAAATTCTGAATAAAGCCCACCTTCTTTCACCTATTGTAATAATATAGTTATGCATAATGTGATATATATGTTACAGAATCAGTAGCTAAGTACATAGCATAATTTTAAAAATAGGTTTCACAGTAGACCAATATGTGACAGGCCTATTTTAGTATGTTTTCTTGGTACAAATTATGACAGAAACACAGTAAGTCAGTAATTTTAGATTCCTTTGCATAGACATTGTCACTGTAATTTTGCCAGGAGGGAGATAATAAATCATACTTTTCCATCTGACTGATGTTCTGTTTCCCCTGTCTGATTTCAATGGCTGTATGCTATCTTCAGAGCTGGCATTGTGCATGGCTCCTTTTATTAAAGCACAGGCACGTTATTGAAATTTCTTTTGTATTATTATTTTCTAGCCATATGTGAAATTGCAGAACACACCAGAAGAAGAAGAAGGAAAAAAAAAAACCCACTTGTTTGAGTCATAGTAGAAATAAAAGCCTGCTGCACACATCTTGGAGAGAAAAATGCCAATATTAAAATGGGGGACCCATGCTGGCCCTCTCCACCCAGGACTGCCACACTCATGTTTCTCACCTAAGGGCACCACCCCACCAGTAACACTCTGCAACATCCCAAGTGCTCCATTCATATTTGATAAGCTTGCACTCCTAGGCTGGGTACCTGGCGGTCTGAGCCCGGCTGTTGTTTACATGACTTAATTTCTATTTCTGGCACAGTTCTGGGGGTGGGTAATCCCTTTTTGGTTTCACTGCCTCCCTTTCTCCAGCATCAGGATGGACACACTGTGTTTCAGGGGCTGAGAGCTGCTGGGATAGGAGCTGCATACCTGCCTGCATATGCCTTCTGATGAGAGGCCTTGCTTTGTTCAGTTAAATTCAGGTAATTGCATTAATAAAACATTTTAAAGAGCATTAACAAAGGAAAAGGAGGTGCCCCTATTCTGAAGTAAAGGTTTCCATAATGAGCTGAGAATCAGTGTATGATAATGCTATGCTTATACAGTCCCTCATATATTTTGGGTTTTGATTACACCCTGAAGAACCCTGCTAGAGCTGTGTCCCTACTGTGCAAAGCACTGTTCAGGAAGACAAAGTCAGCAAGATACAAAAACCTTCACTGAAGGATTACAGGTGATTTGTGGACAAAACAAAGCAATGAACTTAAGATATAGTGGCAGGGAACAGGGGAAAGAAATATGAAGTAGAACTTAGGCAATGAAATCCCGGCTCTTCTCAAGTCAGCAAAAACTTTGCCCTGGAAGGAAAAATTCCTGGGCTCCTGTTGTTGTTGTTGTTGTTGTTTTTTTTGTTTTTGGTTTTTTTTTTTTGTTTGTTTTTTTTTTTTTCTTTTCCAGTGTGGAGGAAAAGGGCAAGGGCAAGAGCAAGGTTTGTGTTCCCACCTCTCCACACTTGTGCTGATGCAAGGGACAAATACTTGGGCATCACCTAGGGACTTTTTCAGTGAGGATATGAGGATAGGGCCGGGAGGAGTGAAGGAGGAAGGGGAGAGGACAAGGAAGTGGAGAAGTCATTGGGAAGGGCAGGCAAATAAAGGCAGCAGCAGAGGATAAGCACTGGAAGAGCCAACGGCTAGGAGAAATTGCAGCTCTGTGCTTGGCCGAAAGGAAGACAGCCACTGAAGAGCACCCAAAATATGTCCAGAGTATTTTCCAAGCTCAAGTTCACAACTACAGGCTGAAGCTGCCCTTCTCACTTGAAAATCATCAGGAAGGCCAAAACCTCTGGTGTTCCCACCCAAAGGGTAACTCACCCAACTTTCTGCCAGGGTAACACAGATATTTTAATGTCTGTGCTTAGGAAATTCCTGCCACTGCCTTGGAGGAGGATGGCATCATGCTCACCCTCCTGCAGGGACAGGGAGCAGTCCCTGCCTGTCAGTCTAAACTGGAGAGAATATTTCAAGATGTCAGTTTGACAATCTCTTGTGAACTGACCATTTATCTCCCAACAACGGCATTTTGCTACATATCCAGAGGTCTGCAGAAGGTTATTCTGGATGTGCCTCTGCTGGATGATGAGAGACCTAGGAAGATCAGAGCTGATGGACTTTCCAAACTGACAACCCAATCCTCTTCCAGTGGCTCCTCACTGTGGTTACATATACACTGTAACCATGCCATAATTCCATTTCTTAAAGGTGTGTGCTTTTCTGCCAGTAAGTCATGCAAGAAAGCAAAAATTAATCAGCACTTAGGGACACTGTTGCCTCAGTGACATTTGCAGGATTTCTCCATCAGCTGCCAATGAACATCCATCATGCTGGTGGAACACTGTCTCCTTAACTTTACATCAGCTGCTGGCTGGGGACATTCATTTCAAACACAGCCACATGTACTTACAATAACCAAGACCAATCCCCATTTGCTTGTTTTCTGTCTCTGAGAAGAAAGGGGAGGCTTAACAACCTCCCTGAAAGATCTCTGCTCCTACAGGCAAGTGCAGAGTGCTTGGGACTCAGACCTTAACCTCCAGGACTGAAATCAAAGCAAGGATGATGTGTGAGAGAAAAAGCAGCTGCCAAGTGACCCCGAGAGTCCCTGCTGGATCCCTCTGGAGAAAACAGCCTGGGACTTCCAGCTTCCTTCACATCTTCCCTGCAGCCACCACAGCTGCCTTCTCCCCTGTTCTGAGATGGCCCGGTGGGGACCTGAGAGACCACATTCTAGTCCAACCAAGAGAAAAGCAGAAAATAAGATGCGAAAGAGAGAGCTGGATCCCAGTAAAACCCCCCAGACCTGTCCCCTCTCCTGCTCCACAGGTATCAGAATCCTGATCACCACGCATCAATCCCTATTTTAATCTGCACATTTGAATCAGATCATGGCTAACGGTAAAGAGACTGTGCTGGCCTTTTCTGCAGGGGTTTCCAGGTGGAGCTCCAGCCTCAGCCAAAGCTGGGGCTCAATCCCACTGAAACCAGGGAATGAGGCAGGCTCTGTACGGGCAGCTGGGGCCCCAAACCCACCAACATCTCCCAGGACCCATAAGAGATGAAGATGCTATGAAGATGCTGCATGGGGTTACTAAGCCATCTGTCAAAGACAAAGTTTTACAAAAGGATACAAGAAAAATTCTCAATGGGTTTGGATTTATAATTGAACTTCAGTTCAGCATTTCAGCTGTACATGTTAATGATTGAGTGGCACAAGCATAAATATTTGGACAGCTGTCTAGGCTACATGACTTGTTGGCATGTTTGTATTTTGTGCTTATGACTGTTATGACTCAAAAAATCAGATGTACAAGATCTGTTCACTAGAAGAAAGCTAAATATTCAAGAAATGGGCCTTTGTAACTACTCCTTTACCCTGACAGCATCACAGTTACTGCCAGTGGTAAGGAAAAAAGCTTAAATCACATTTGGATTTCTCATCCCAAACCTGAGAAAAAAATCTAGAAACAATACAGGAAAATTCACCCAACTGGAAACCTTTCATAGATATTGATATCCTGGGGAAAAAAGAATCTGAGAGAAAAAAAATTAATCCAAATTTGTGAAAGATCAGGCAGCTGAAATTTCTACAAGATGAGTCAGTCCTGGCACACACACACAGACACACACTTGCAAAAGATTCTTAAATAGAGGCTAATTTCAGCTGAAACTCAGCAGTGACAAGCACTTCTATAGATGACGATTTGGAATCTACATACCAGCAAAAGTAAATCAAGTGGGTGAAAGGGTTTGGAGACTACATAAAACAGTGCCTCTGTTTCCACTGAAAGCAGCCCGGGTTTGAGTCACAACAGCCGCTCGTCTTTGACTTCAGTGTGTGTGCAATGGATGTGAGAAAGTTTGCAGAGCTTATAAATTCAACAGGATGAGGGAAGAGCAGAGCTCAGAGCCTGTAAAACCTGTGAACTGCTCAAGATTTCATCTGCAGAGATAGCAGTTATAATCTTTATTCTGTTGAAATAAACAACAAAATGCTTGGATGCCTCATAGAGTCAAGACTTCAGAGCAGCAGCTTCCTGAATCTTGAAGTTCTGTATTTTCTATAGAATTTATAAAGTCATAGTTCACAGGTGCTTCTTTTTTCCCCACTAAACAGTGATCTTTCATTGTCTGACTCTCCTACAGCACTTTGAGGAAAAAAGCAATCCACTGTTTATTCCAGGTAAACACAGAGATTTCCAAAACATTGGTTTCTGCCCTATCCCGCAACATATTGAGCTTTCAGCAAAACACAGGTCTAGGTCAAAAGTTTGACTGTCAGCTAAATTAAGTGTGAAGGATCTCACATTAGTTCTGGACAGAAGGTTACTGTGTGTCAGAGTGGCGTGACACTGTCTACTTTGTGCTTCTCAGAGGGTACTGGAACTTTGCTTTCCATACAACACCCCAAGTATTTGAATACAGCAAGCAATGAACCAGATGGCTCCTAACTCTCACCAACAGCTTTTTCTCCTGTATTCTGTCTTCCTGGAGTTTAAGCTGTTACCAGGATGAAATTATTTCTTTCAGGAAAAGAGATGGCTACTTTTCCACTTAATTCACACACAAGAGATACTTTAATGACAAGATCTATCTCTCCCACTGAAATCTATCCAGCCCACTGAAATCTCTTCAAAGAATCCTTACAAATTTCTGCTTCCTAAAAATGAGACCTTATACCTCTCACATGAAAACCTGATCACCTAGGTAGGATGTCTCACCACCTGACAACACAGCCGTCAAAATGGGGCCACTGAAGTGTGATCACAGGATGAGCTTGGGCCAGTCCTTCCCAGGACAAGAAGAAACTGTTATTTGAGCAGTTCACAAGATCAGCATCTTCACATCCCTCAGTGAAGCAAAGCAGGCTGATCAGGGTGGCCCTCAAGGAGATAGTCCTCATACATTTGCTTTACCTTGTCCTTGTGACAATAAACGGTCTTGCCCAGACTCAGTGACTGCAGTTTCAGATGGACAGAAAGAGATAAACATGCACCACACCTGACAGAAGAAAGGAGCTACTAACTGCTGCCTTCCCTGAAAATGACAATTTCTGTGAAAAAGGGAACTGCCATCTATGTTACAGAGAACCGTGAAGTACTCAGACCTAAAAGAAATTATTTTCCTTGCAGTTATACACTGGCCAAGTGTATAATAAGATCTGACACTCAGCCATGAAGAGTTACAGGCTGTTGTTAATTATGGAAGCTCAACTCTTAAAGCCACGTGACCTGGAAGAACAAAGAACAAGAACAACAAGAACTTGTGTACCTACAGTTTTTACAGCCCCTGTTCCTCATTGTGAATTGCTGTTTTCCATAGCAGGATTGAAAGCTCGTGATCAAACTCATTAGAATGAGAATTGCATGTTGCGTAGTGGTTTTGGAAAATACCTACTTGCTTTTAAGATATATTTCAGGATTTCTTTATGACATTCCTTACCTTAACCATTACAATGAAACCCCACACTTCTCATTGCTTGAGATGCTCATCTGCCTGCTAATCTTCTCCACTCTAGACAGACTTATCACAGTCGAAATGAAAAAATTAAATAGCGTTTACCATCTACTTATTTGTGTGCTCATACAGTTATGAGTAACAACTCTCAGCACCATGCCATCCATTTTTTGCTACCCAAATTGCAAAAGGGGTTCTTAAAAAGCACTCAGTACTGGTTTACACACCCTTGGTAGTCCAGCGTGATCCATGCTATGAGCAAAGGAGGCAGATGCAGAGGGCTGGCAATTCCCACAGGAATTTTTGATGGACCACTGGCCCTCAGGGAGGGGGAGGTGACAGCTTTTACATGAGCCAGACCTGCATCACAGCTAAAAATGACTTCAACTTCAGCATTCACTAATGGCAGTAAGCAAATACTGAGTGCCTTTGAGAGCTCCCAACAAAAATACAATTCCTAAAGCATACTAATATGAAACACTGAAGAAAGGGTTCCATACCTTAAATTCCTCCAAGATTTTGTAATTTTTCCCATTATATTCACAAAAGTTTTTCACTTCTTTGCATTCTGGACAGCATCCATTGTGTTCCACTTTTGTGCACTTTGGGTGGATTTTAGGGCATTCTGGTTGATCGCAAACAGGTCCATCCTCAGTACAGACACAGGGACAGTTGGAATGTCCTGGGAAAAAACGTTCTCCCAGTTTGTATACAAAGCCACTGTCATCCACACAGCCCTTCCCCCGGTAATCATCAAAGATCAGATTGTCATTACTGGAGGTCTGGTCCCCTTCATCAGCGGGGTAGTCTTCATGATTGATGGCAGCTGGAGTGACCAAACCAGGGAGCACAAACAGAAGTATCCAGGCTTCATGGATATGAAGAGCCATCCCCCTCCTCGGCTTCTCCATGGGACCTCAAAGCCAGATACAAACACTTGCTTCCATAGGGAGACCAGGGTTGTGGTCTGAAAATAAACAGTTTCAAGTGAGAAAAACCTCAAAATTCAAGGAATAATGACATGTAAAAGTCATTGTTTCAACCAGTACCAAAGAACAAAACTGAGTTTTTAAACTGCAGAGATAACTATTACTGTTTCATTTGAATTAAACCTCTTAATTATTGGTAAAGAGAACAAAGCATGTGAAATACCTAAATTAGACACACATGCCTGGAAGCATATGACCGTAAAATATCTATGAAGGAATGGTAGTTCACAGAATCACCTTATTTTTACATTCCTGGTTTTTGCAGTTGAGTTTTTTGATGCACCAGAAATTAAAGCAGCTGCCTGAAATCGCATGGTGAAGGGCAGCTCAGAGGGTTTTGAAGCCACGTCTAAGAATGGTCTAAACCTCCTGTGGTGGCCACTGTCCCCTGGTGCTATGTATGGAGCACAGCCCACTTCATTAACCTGAGGTGGGAAACCTGAGCTGAAAAAGGAGTTAAATATAAACTGTTGTCAGATCTGGGTCGGATCTGAAAGATGGTGCTGGGTTAAACTTGGGTTGCAAGAGGTGGAATAGTACAGAATCTTATTTACAGCATTTCTGAAGAGGAACTTCCTGGGGAAGAGGGACTACCAACACAACCCAGACTGCTGCAGGTACGTTTAACCCTGCCAGAGGCAAAGATGCAATTCACCTTCTCCATTATTCAGCATTTCAGTAATTCCCAGCAAAAACCGCGGAGTGCAGGACGTTAAATGCCTGCATAATGCATGGAGCCGCTGAAATGTGTCGGCCTGATTAAGCTGGAGCCTTTCTAAAACTTCGGGAGCGATGCAGCACAGCCCGACCTGCGGTGAGCTGTGCTGAAGTGGTGGAGTGAGGACGGAGCCCGGGAGGGAGAGGGGCTTTGAGCGACCCCCGGAGAGCGGGCGCCAGGAGAAGACTCCTGCCGGTGTCTTGGGAGCACTTCAGGCTGCCCACGGTGCCACATCACGGCCACCAACCTGCCCACGCACCAGCCCGCAGCCGGTGCAACGCCGGCAGCAAACCGGTTTCTGACCCCTCTTAAAAAAACTGGGCAAAGTATTACAGGAAACTTTTAAATGAGATGAAATATCAGCATTACACGGACTGCAGAACTGAGGAGGTAGATGCTGGTGCAAAACAAAACAAGAAGGATTGTTGGGGTGTGTGTGTCATCATCCCTTCCTTTCCTCCATTCCCAGAGCATGCACACACAAGCACACGGAGTCTACACAAACATGCATTAACCTGCACACACGGGCAAACACGTACTCTCCCCCACTCCTCGGGTGGACATTTTTATATACTGGCTTTTTTTGTGGACTGCAGATGTTCAGCAATTAATTCTCCCTTAACTGAAGCAAAAAAGGAGCAGCAGGACGAGAAAGCTTTAATCCCAGAGAAGCAGCTAAAGGATCCTGTTGACCAAGCAGTTTTTCTAAAGCTACAACAGAGGGAGACACCGGATATTACACAAGATTTATCAAATTCGAAAAAATACCTTCTTAATTGAAGTACTAGCTGTGTTTCCATCACAAGGACTATGCACCCTCTTGTTACTCCTATCAGCGATATCTACTGTAACATGCTGTTTGGAAATCCAGCGATTCATGCAGATACGGCTGCTTTACATATCTACAGAGCAGAGAATCTCCTCACCTAACGCTACAGGTAGGTTGCAACACTGCAGATTTGTGGGCATTTAGGGGGGAAAAAAAGCAGCAGACAGAGTCATTCATATCTGAGGAAATGTGAAACACTTGTGAGAATCTGCTGGAGTTTTATGAGGAAGCTTTCAAAACAAATGTGTGTGTATACATATATGTATATAAAAGTTCTCCCCACATATTCTGCTACAGCAGCTGAGATGTCCCACAGCAACTCACAGGCACTCGGCTCGATCCTGGAAATCAGACAGACTGCAGACGTCTTGCACAAACACATTTCAACAAGTAAACAAATGCTGCTTGGCTCAGAATTAGTTTACAGCTTGAACTTTCTCATGATTTCTCATCATGAGGCCAGGATCGCAGGTAAGTCTCTGAAACGTTTCCATCCGCCTTCCCTCACCCCAAGTAAATAATTCACACCTACCTGATCAGGCTGGATGTGAAAGCTGAGAGGGGTCACAGGCCAACATGGATTGAAAGGTTAGAAACAGATTAGTAAAAGCAGTTCATCCTAATCATGTTTTCGGTGTTGACTCACGGACATTCCCTTTTCCTCCACCTCCCATCGCAAAACGGGAGAGCGGCAGCTCAGCAACCACAACATGAGAACTGAGCTTTACCCGGCGCCGAGGATTCAGAGGGAGCAGGATTCAGGCGGTCCGGAGGCTGTGATGCCGCGGAGAAGCCCCGGTGCCAGCAGCAGAGTCATCGCGGCGAACTTGGGCTACATCTCCTCCGCTCTCGGGGCGGGCGGGGGAGAGAAAACAACCCATCCCTGTCCCCTCCCTGTGCCCGGCGGATCTCCTGCGGCTCCAGCTTGCCTCGGCGGGGGAAGGGGGGGAGCGATCGCGGGCTAGGCGGGAGGCAGGCGGGGGAGNAAAAAAAAAAAAGAGAGCGAGAGAGAAAAGCCGGGGGTAAAACCCAAAAAATAATGCAGGGGCGGGGCGCCCCCGCCCCGGCCGCTGCTCCGCCTGCCGCCTGTTGGGGCGACGGCTCTGCCCAGACCTGCCGATCCCCCTCAGATCCACCGGCTGAGCTCCTGACAGCCCGGCTCCCTTCAGCCCGGTTCCCCTCAGATGCGCCGTCTGGAGCTCCCTTCAGCCCGGGCCCCCTCAGATCCACCGGCTGGGGCTCCCCTCAGCCCGGCTCCTCTCGGCCCCGCCCCCCCCTCAGATCCCCCGGCCCGGGNCCCCTCAGATCCACCGGCTGGGGCTCCCCTCAGCCCGGCTCCTCTCGGCCCCGCTCCCCCCTCAGATCCACCGGCTGGGGCTCCCCTCAGCCCGGCTCCTCTCGGCCCCGCTCCCCCCTCAGATCCACCGGCTGGGGCTCCCCTCAGCCCGGCTCCTCTCGGCCCCGCTCCCCCCTCAGATCCACCGGCTGGGGCTCCCCTCAGCCCGGCTCCCCATGGATCCGCGGGTTGGGGGTTCCCTCAGCCCCTCCGCGCTATCCAGCTCCGGCTCATCGCCGCTGCCCCGGCGGTGTCCGGAAAAAACATCCCCCATGGCCGCATTGTGGAAACTTCGCCTCATCTTCCCACAGGCGGCTGCGCCGGGGAAGGGGCGCCCCGGTTCCTGTGGCTCCCGCCGCGCCACGTTTAAAAACAAANNCAATCTCCTTGCAATTCGGCTGCGCTGGCATTAGGCGTCATTGTAAAGCTGTTTCTCCAGAAACCACCAAAAGAGAGATTCTTGGTGCTGGGGAAAACACAGTGACAGCAGAAAGAGGGAGAAATTGAGGGGTTTATTTGGGCAAAATGCTAAATAATGCTCAGTTTGGGCGGATATTCCCCGAATAGTGCAAACACGGGCTATGAAGCTATAAGCCTGCAGTGCTGTGGTCAGACCACTCTTGTGGAAGGCGAAGAGGGCCACTCTTGTGTCACTGTGCCCAGGTCCAGAGGCAAACCCTGCCATCGGCGCCCGCAGACAGCAGGTGATCCTGGCCGTGGAAGCGCACGCAGCGCACCTCGACCCCCGGGCCGCGCAGGACGGAGAGCTGGCCCACGGCCAGGGACAGTACCTTCACGGAGCCCTCGCTGCTGGCCAGAGCCACCGGGTCACCTGAAACACACGGCAAAGGCATCATCGAGGTTGGCAAAGGCTACAACGACAGCGGCGCGGGAAGTTTAGAGATGTTGGCTTTAAAGAGACGTGTGTACTCCTGTTTTCTGAGATAAATTAACAGAAAGTTGGACGGATCAATAAGTATGAGATTGGATTTTGGAGCAATTGGGCCAGTCTGGAGACCTCATGTTCTCCTCACAAGGATCCTGGCTGCTTTGACAGAATCACAGAATCTGCTGAGTTGGAAGGGACCCACAAGGATCATGGAGTCCTGGCCCTGCAGAGGACACCACAAAGGTCACACCATGTGCCCAAGAGTATTGTCCAAACCTTTCTTGAACTCTGTCAGGTTTGGTGCTGGGACCATTCCCTGGGGAGCCTGTGCCAGTTGCCAACCACCCTCTGGGAGAGCAACCTTTCCCTAAAATCCAAGCTAAACCTCCCCTGACACAACTTCAGGCCGTTCCATTGGGTCCTGTCACTGGTCCCCACAGAGCAGAGATCAGTGTCTGCCCCTCCTCTTCCCCTCACAAGGAAGTTACAAACCCTGGTGAGTCCCCCCTCAGTCTCCTCCAGCTGAACAGACCAAGTGCCCTCAGTCACTCTTCACACAGCTTTCCCTCAAGGCCCTTCACCATCTTTGTTGCTCTTTGGATGCTCTCTGATAGCTTAATAATTATTTTTTTTTTGTGTTAAAGTGACCAAAACTGCACACAATACTCAAGGTGGGGCTTCCCCAGTGCAAACCAGGGCACTTATATTTGGATACAATTATTCAGAGACAGATTCTGAAACACAGACTGAGCCCCAGAGGAGTAGATGCTCTCCTAATACCTGAAGCTATCGACATCAGACCATGCTTTTGACACTGCTTTTCTTGTACCGCTCTAAGACATGAGGATATGAGTTTTCAGCTAAATTTCCAGAAGGTCAGGCATCTAACTGTACCGAGTGCTTGCTCCCTTATATCCTTATGGAAAAAAATGATAATTAAATCTTTAGTGTATAACAGGGTTTAACAGCAGAAAAAATAAAAGAAAACCTAAAAAAGGTTCTAAGGAGTTCTCAGTTTCCATGTACTTTTTTGCAAATCAAATGGACTCAGTTTTCAACACTTTTAAGGAAGCAGAATGTGTTTACAAGTTTATTACCTTCCTGCTTAAATAAAAGCAGAGGTAATAGCTGGTTAGTGATGTGTTTGAGGTGCCTCTTACTTACCCAGCCTCCAGATAAAGATTCTCCTTTAGAAATTAACTATAATGAGTTTCACGTACAAACAAAAAAAAAAAAAATCCAAAAAATCAATACATTCATTTCAAAGCTGATGTGGCCCTAACAACAATGGGATCACTGTAATGTCAGTCATGATCTTGGTCAAACATCTTTTTCTATTTAGAGCAAGTTCAATACACCATCCGAATGATTACAGCTCTTCTTATGTATCAAGATTTTCTCTCTGAAAGCAGAGATATCACCAGCAGAAGAATAATTAATATTGACACTGACCAAGGTAATCTAGCGCCAAGGTCATAATTTTTGGGAAGGTTATGAAAAACAGGAGATATTTTTCTATTTTTAGTAACTCATGTTATTCACCAAATAGCCAATGGGAACATACTGCCCAACAGACGTGAGCACGGAGGAATTTATCCCAGTTTTAACACTTTAGGGCCCTGAGTGTGCCTATGTGATGTACAGTTTATCTAGGGAGTATATTGTCCCTCCTTTTAAACTAGGTCATAACAATGATGCTGTCTGTTCTGCTCATGAAGATCTGATGGCTTCATTTTGCCATTTATCAAAAGAAACACGTAGCCTCAAACAGCTTACAAATGCACTGAGGGTATTTAACCACAACTTATGCTTAGTGTGATCATGGATATTTGTGCAAGAAAAGGAACTAGCAAGTAGAGCTAACCATGATAAATATGCCCTATTTGCAAACCTTTATAACTACCCGGCTTCTTCATCTAGAACAAAGCCTGACACAGCAAAGATCTGTAGGATGGATTAGAGTGTCCAAAGCAGCAGATGTGAATATTTATTATAAACTCTCCTCCAGCAAGTCTTTGCTGACAGAAGCATTGCATATGGATTGCACTTGCAGCGAGACTCTTCAGGCAATTGCTGGATGACTTCTCCAGGAGCCAAACAAATGCCATTTCGCCTGCAGCCCTGACACCACAACAGCTGGGCAGGGGGTTAATGTCACTTCCAGCTTCTCAAAACCACTAAGGAACCCACTTGTTGCAGAGAGGGACAGGCAGGAGAAAAGGTCTGGACAGCTGCATTCAGTCCCTGGGTTGAGGAGGGCAGGGGCAGACCCCAACCCTGCATTTTTCTGCATGCTTTGCTAGGAAAGTCACATGCCTGAAGCAAAACCATAGCACTCATCCTTGTCAGTCCATGCCAGTATTCCGACAGTCCTGGGAAATGACAAAGCCAATAGGAAAATAGAGAGGGTCAGTAAAACCAGCCAGCTAGGAGGTGCAGTAGTACCCTGCACTGCCTCCATCGCTAGCACTCACTGGAGAAAGGATGGACGTGCACTCGGCAGCCCTGGTGAAGAATGATTAATTTCACAGGAGTTTCTCCCTGAGTTAGGATGTGTTACTCTTGCTGACCATGAGTAAAGCCACTGTAGCTCAGCAGCAGCAGGATGCACAGGCAGATGCATGCGAGGGGGAATGCACAAAATGACAACATCTCATTTCCGTCACCCTTTATGTCAACGCTGATCTACGGGCTCATAACAATTTGCTCATTATAATGTAAATTTGCTCCCTCCTTCCTTCCGAAAGGAGATGTTTCATTTGGGAAGAGGGAACAAATTGTGTTTTATTGCTCTTTCAAAATTTTTTCCAATTAGGAAAGCAAACAAAAACTACAACATAATTGTGATGCAAAGCTGTATTTTAATGAAGGATACTTACTTGTCACTAACAAAGGCACTTTGATATAACACTGGAGGAAGATAAAAGCCTGAAGAGAGGTTGTTCATACCTTTGACCCAACTGTCAAGTGGGGCTGGTCTATGCAAACTCACTGAACTGAGCAGTTAGGCTGATTTGCATTGAAATGAATAGGTTCCACTTAGAAGATGCAAAGTCTCCAGGACTCTGACCTCTAGATCTGACAGCCTCTAGATCTCCAGCTCACAAGGCTTCCAGAACCTGCTCTGGATCTGAAGGTGCACTTGGCAACATGGGGAGATAAAGTAAAGCTTTACTCTGTCTGGCTCCATGCCAATCCTGAGCTCAGCCTTCTTCCTCAACCTGGCAGACAAGGAGTGATGACAAAGCACATTGCCACTACAAAGAGACCCTACAGTAGCAGCCTGTGTACTAGTCACAGCTAATCTGCTGTTGCCCATTGCTAAACACGAGTACTAATTTTTCTGATGTTCCCCTATTATGTCCTTAGAATAACATAAGCTCTGACCATCTGGACACTTGCTTCAAGAAGGATGCAGTGAGTTGGAAAAGGTAAAGAAAGGTAGCAAAGCCAATTAAAGGTACAAACAACTTCTGTGCAAGGCATTCTTACAAGGGGATGACAGCTTGGCCAAGAGAAAACTCTGTGCATTAAAATGTACTTGGCTGGTGATGCTTACTCCGTGTGTAAACCTCAGGCTTCAGTCCTCCCTTGGGGATCCACAGAGAAATGTGGAGCCAAGCCAGACCCCAGAGTACCCCCCAGGGGCTGGTGAAACACAGGCTTTCCATGAAAACGCTCTTCTGAATCCCAGCTCAGCTGGGAGCTGCGGGGTAGCTGGAATCTGGAATCTCTGGACAGTCACCTTCCTGCCTGGACCAGACTGCATTTACTCTGGGGAATCACTGCCATTGCAGCTCCCTTTTTTCCCCAGCACCGGAGTTAAGTACTGCTGTAGGTTTCCAGTCCCAGTGTCCTACAGAGAAAAGCTCTGTTCTTGTCTCCAGACTGGCAATGCTGTTAGTTTTAGGCATTGATTAATTACAAATGCAGTGCTGTTTGGGTTGGAAATACATTTGTACGTAAAACAATAAAAATAATCCATGCCCTTCTAGAAGAACTATTCCTGCTACTAAAACTGGATCTCTACGTTGTTTCGAGACCAGAGCTGAACCCCAAAATAATTTAGTACTTCAGAGACAGTAATATTTTAGTAATTTTTTTTTTTTTTACTTTTAGGATACATACCTCACTCTGGAAAAGGGGGTAGTTAAAATTAATTATTTTATATGAAAACTGTTCTTGTACATTTTCCAAATGTACATAAAATTATGGGCTTGATAAAGGCCGTAGCCATAAAGTGCCAAAAGCAGGAGTCTGGCAAAAATCTCACCAAATTTACTGGAGTGTCCATACTGACCTAAACATGTGAACTTAAAAGCAAAGTTATTTCATTCAGTGAGGCTCAGTTAAATATAAGTAAGCAACCTCCTTTTTCTCATCTGCAAGAACTTTGCATACCTATGGAAAGGAATCCTAAGGAACCAAAGTCCCTCCTGTGAATACAGTATGAAATCCATCTCCTAATTTGAACTGGTGGATAAATTTAAAATAGTGCAGGTGTGTTGAAGCAATCTAATTTGTTACTGCATTTCTGCAGAAGACAGAACTAGACAAGATTAATTTGCTGGGTTGATGGTTCCAAATTACTTGGGGTAAAAGGAACAAAACCTGTACTTGTCAAAAGACAGTTTGACAATTTATATTTCATAAGAGCCTAACAGAAATCACAGCCATGACTACTGTCTTCCTTGTACAACGAATTTTGAGTGAAACCTTGCCAGGACCACACTACACACTGCTTTATATGTCCAAACAGCTGCAAACTGTGACAGTTTTGGAGCAAACCACCACCTCTCATCACTGGTGAGCCTTTTTATATGCCCATTAAAGCATTTAACTTTTCTTTGGGCAAATTAATTTACTAATTCTGTAACATTCCATTATGGAATACTCTGAAAAGTTCTCTTTTAGGCCGCCAGTACTTCATGTTTCTGGAGCAGTCTAGCAGCCTCAATGCTAATAAAATAGTGTTGTAACAAAAGTCACAAACTCCACAGCTCCCCAGGCACATCAGACAGAGACATTCTTCCTGATAACTGGCACTGTTTGCTCGCTCCTGGTAACATTTTCCATAGACTCAGCAGCTCAGGTGAACTCTTCTGCTCAAAACCGGGGCAGAACAAGGACAGTGACAAATCAAAACCTCTCCTCTCTGCTCCAGCAGCTCCTCCTCTCAGGGACAACAGAGCAGTCGAGGAGCAGGATTTGGGCAGTTGTTTCTAGTAAAAGTACAGCAGTTACTTTAGACTTCCTTGCTAATAATTCTGATAACTTCCCCAATTAAAAAAATGATTGCACTGCCTAACTGTAAGCAAAGCATCCACCTTCAAAGACAAACCCAGCTATTTCTGGGTTTAAATTAAAAAGAAAAAAATCTTGCGTGGATTGAAGAAATTCTGTTTATCATAACTGCATACAGAAGCCTGAGACCATTCCTGATGGCAGAGATGAAATAACATATCAAAGAAAGAAAGCAAGAAAAGCTTTGATCAATAAGGAAATGGTTTTTATACACATCAGAACCAATTTAAAGAATTCTCTAGGATCAATTTAGATAGGCAGAAATGCTTCTCAGCATTTATTACCTGTGGAGGGAATATTGATCCCATCCATTGATTTCTCCTGTGCATGTAGAGCAGCATCTGGTTTTGTTGTGTGGGTTTTTTTCCCAAAGAAAGATGACCCAAAGTGGAAAGTATCAAGAAACTACTTATATTTTAAGGACTTACATTAATGGCTCAACCCAAGTCATTACTCAGAACTTTTAAACTCTGTTCAAGAATAGTCAGAATGTAATTTAGCTTAATTTTGGCACATGATTGTTAGTCAATGGAATATATTTTAAGATAAGTGGGTCTTTCTGAACCTAACTTACCAAAGGCTACCACTTCCTTACATAACACATTGCATTGAAGATATTTTCTTTCCCCTTTTAAAAGGAATGTTTCTTCATGGTGATGTTGCGAATTGCACAGCCCTAATGGATTATATTCCCTCTGAATTTAGGTATTTTGTTGTTATTGGAGCTGCAACCATTTGCATCATCATTAGGGTCCCTCAGCCTGGAGTGTCCTAGGAATTGGGCACCTCTCAAGTGAGGTGCGAAAGGTAAAAAATACCTGGTCCCTCCCTTTAGTAATCTGGCTAACAGTTAATGTGCTTGCCTGCATAAAAGTAAATGGAATATTTACAAGGGCTGCAAACTATGATTGCAGTGACTGTAGATAAAATTCTTCATTACTGTCACACTAGGCACAATGTTATTTACCAGACAACTGATTTCAACATATGATAGATGGTGGAATTTTTTTTTTTTTTGTTCTAAAAGCAGCTTTCAACAAATATAATAACTATTTCTTGTACACTATGTTTTGCTTAAGAATGCACTTTTTAGACATTATTATAAGTCCTCCATTCTCAAATGTGAGTAAAACCTCCTAAATATTCTTGTTGAACTAATGATGACCCCCCTCCTCCCTCTGTCTTCACACTCTATTTAGAGCTTTCAAGGGACAGGGCATAGAAGAATAATAATCTTGAGCAGCTTGTAATTCACTTGCAAGAATTCACTAAATATTCTCAGTAATGAAGACCAAAAGGAAAGCTGGGAAAGAGAGAAGACGTCCAAGAATCTGCTGATACAGGTGTGTAATACACTGGTACCAAAATAAAATCCTTTTGTCATTCTCTCCGGAGACTTTTTTCTTTCCCCTTTCTCAGAAGTGTTTAAATAGACATAGATTGGGCAAAGCATATTAGGGAAAATTAGCTCATCTCAGAGTGCACTTAAGCTCGTGACTCACCGTAAGCATGTGAAGTCATTCAAGTCAGTGCAACCACGTTCTCAAATGAGCTAGGATCAGGACATCACCAACAGAGTCATTACTGCAACAAGGACTCACAGCACAAGGTCTTAGAATGAGCAAACTCACTTCTTGTTTGGCTTTCAGCAGGACAGCAACAGTCAGGCCTCCTAAACAGAAAAGCAGCTTTTTAGGCTGAGTAGGGCCATATGGTGCAGGTGTCCTAGACCCAAGTATCATGAAAAGGTAATAACAGGAAAGTCAGTGCAGAGAAGTTTCTCAGACAAATTATTCAGTAGACATTTACAAAGGTGGAAAACGATTCCCCTGGAACACAGAAAAACCTGAAATTATCCAAGCAGTGTGTTAGCAGAAATTCAATTCACATCTTTAAAAATCTGCATGTAGAGATTTGGCTTGGCTGATAAATGAGTGTGGAGCGGGATGATGTGGCCTGATGTATTTCCCTCCAAAGAGTAAAGGCATGGAGTAATGTTTGGCTGACAGAAAAAAGGGACTTCTCTTAACTTCTTACTCTGTGGAACTGTGACCTAGATGAAGGGGCATTATTCCTGGAGCTTAAACAGATCTCAGGACTTGACAAATCTTTTTCAAGCAAGAAATCACCAGAAAGTTACTCAGAGCAAAGAAAGCATTTATCTGATAGAAGAAAATCCTTTATATAAAAGAACTTAAAGCCTTTTTATAAGGATTTCTAGACCCAGACCATTACTGTAAAGCTCCCTTTCAGCTGGACTTGAGCTTGTTTATACTACATTTTATTTGGCCTTTTTGGTAGCATTTTGGATTTTTAAAGTAGTTTCAAAACAAAGCAAAAAGTATTAAAGCAGAAACTTTTGAAGCAGAGTCTTCAAGATGTCAAAACCTTTTTGGATGTGTTAATGAGGCATGTTGAATATATTAAAAATAATATCTTGAGAATAAAGGAAAATACCTTCTTGTCTAGGACTGGGTTTTTAAAATGAAAATGTCTGTCATAGCAGAATATTTTTATGCACATAATAGAAAGGCACTTGTCTAGCTTTCAGTGTTACCTAGAATACCTGTATGTGGGCACATGTGTAGGTTTGTGTTTCCAGGGGAATCTACTTTGAGGAAAAAAACTCATGAGGAAGGGCTCATGAGGAAGGGCTGAGCCATCCTGGCAAAGATCCTCGGATTGCTACCAAGTGTGAGACCTCAGGCTCACCAAGCTGTTCTGCAATCAAAAATCCCAAAAGGCAGCATTTGGTTTTTAAGTCACCACTAAAGGGGAGGTGTTGAGTGACACTGCATCCACGGGGAGCTGCAGTAACAGGCTGGCTGAGAAACTCCTGAGAAGGTGACATCAGTACTGGTGCTGCTGCAGTTGTGCTTTTGCTGCTCAGGGCAACAGCATGACAAAAATGTCACATTTTAAGAAAGCAACAGAGGAAAAGAGGAAAGATCAGTATCATCTGATGCACTTCAAAAAAGAATAAATCACCATAAAATTATCTGCAGGAGTTGCCAAGCTGAACCTCTACTTGCAAAGAAACTTTCTGAAAGACTTTTTATGTGATGGCAAATGCTCCAGAGCATGGTTACAGTTCACATTTAGATCTTGTTCTGAAGAACAAGCTTTTCTCTTCTGTTAAACTTATATATTGGAAGCAGCATGACAAGTACTGTACTGCAAGTAACACTTTCTCCAGAACACATTAGCAGTTTTCTTGGTGTTTCAAGAGTTGCACTTACATTAACTAAAAACTTTCAAATACTTACTGATGGAGTAACTGAGAGAAATTAAGTCACAGCAAAATTTCTGTTACCACAAACTGAAAATTATTCTAGTTTCTGCTAAAAGTGAAGTCCTTGAATAAAGATTTGGGTGCAAAAAACACATGCTTTCCTCTGAACTTCTTACTTGGCTGTATGTGTTTTAGGCATTGGTATGTCTCACTTTTAAGAATTCAGTGGAGTGGTGTATAGAGATGAAAAATTCCAGGTGTGTAGGAACACAGCTCTGACTAATGGAAACACCGGTTTAAAAGCATTCAGAGAATAAAAGATAACCTTTGTATTAATGCTCTGCTCCCTCTCCTTTCCCTACTTTGAGATGCCTGCAGTCTTTCAGTTAAAGCCTCCCTGATCCTCCTTCCCTTCTCAAGCGATAAGATGGACATGCTTGTGTTACAGAAGATGAGACTGGGATATGAACACTGATTTATTTCTCCCTTGGACAGCATATGCATCATCCTTTCCATTAACTCCAAGGGAATGACCAGATGTGTAATCGCTCTCTGACACGGAGTGGGATTCATCTCATCTGACCTTGCCATCCCACTGTGGGTTCAGTTCATCCAGGCTCCTTCTGCAGCTACCAGGGAGGAAAACTCCCTTTTCCCAGGAGCTCCCCTGCCTCTCTGGGACAGCAGGTGGCTGGCTCTGTGTGCTGACTGCAGAAGGACCTGCACAGCTCCTCCTCAGACAGCTCAGGCTGGGTGACACTAAATCATGCAGGAGTTCCAAACAGGCACCTCAAAGACATTTTTAAAGAGAATTCCCTAACTTGCACTGCTGGCAGACGTGTAAATCAGAGCATCTGCAAATGTACCTAGGCACCTGTATCCATCCAGGGGCTTAAATATCACTGAGAGACAGACTTCCATAGGCAGTGACCTCTATTAAACCCAAGTGTTAATCATTTGGTGCAACTCTCATGCTGTGGCAACAATCCATAATTTCAGTAGCATTTGATAGCAAAGCAGATCATGTGCATTGTCAACATTTTGTAACCCCATTAACTGAGATAATGGACTTGTCTCTGCTATATTTCTAAGCTTATTGGAATGGAATATAATTAGCAATTCCCTTTTTTTATATACAAATCTCTTGACCCCCAGAGCCAGTTCTCACACCACAGCTAATAAACACTGTGGGTGATCAAAGCCTGAGATGGAGCTGTGACAACAGACCTAGAAGCCAAACTTCAGTTTACTTCCAGAGTTTAAGCACTTTTAAGAGAAGGTAATATTTATTTTGCTTTGCCTCAAAGTTTTCTGCTTAAGTGTTTTACCTCTGAATATGCTCCTTAAAGAGAGGTTCAGTGTCCTTACGAGCCCAGACCAGAGCAGCTCTGGTTAAACATAGTGGATTCCTAATGCTTTTTGTACTTATTACTCTTTCCCAGCAAATAAACAGGAAACACTTCTGTTTTGTCCTTAAAGCTAGTTTCTTGTTATCATTATTTTTTCAAGCTTAGAGGATGATCTAATATATGTGGATTCTGGTTTCTGTCAAGCCAAGTCCTTTGTACCATGATGCTCCTGGGACATAGAGGCTCATGTGGGGAGGGTTAAAGCCCTGCTGAGGTGGCTGGGAAAGCCAGGCTTGGCTTGTGCCTCCAGCTTAGCCTGAGGATCCCCTCCTGACTGTGCAGTGTCCCATCTGTTGTAGCTGTCTGGGCATCTTCTCTGGTGACTGGAAAGAGATGAGTGGCATAAAATGTGCTCTGCACATCCACACTCTTTGTTCATTCTATGGCTAGCTTGAACAAATTATCTCAGTTTTAGGTGGTCAAGTAGATGGGGCTCAATGCCCCCCTTAATCTCAACCTTCAGCTCTCCCAACTCAAGTTGGGTTTTTTTTGTCTGTTTGTAAAACTTCCAGGATAAAAAAAATTGGAGATTTTAAATCTTCATCAGTGCAGCCTTCAGATGTTGCCTACACTGTCACGATGATACAAGTGAAGCAGCATTGCAGAGTGGCTTTTATCTTTCTTCCACATTACAACTAAATAGTATTTCACCATGGTAGTAAAACCAGACAGACAGACACACAGGAAGACTCTGAAAACAAAACAAAAACCCTGAAGTAGAAAACTGGACTTAATAAAATCTTCTCCAAGTACAAGCTCCAAGAGTCTCCCTTTAACTTAAGCATGTTATTGTCAACAGTGGCATCTTTGTTCAGCTGTTCCCTTACAAACATTCCTATTACTGTCATTCCTCGGGTTGTCATATTCACTGCCTTGACAGCACAAACACTGTGCTGTAAAATCTGTCAGAGAGGCCAGCTGATTTCCTACATCTTCTGACACTTGCAGGTCTTTAATATCAGGCTGTCAGAACACCTGAGAGAAAGGTGGGTGCTTCCCTGTTCACGGCTGTTACTGTGACTACCATCACACATACTTTAATCATTAGCCTTGCACTGCTGTGAAATCCTGACTTTTATGCCCTCGGAGTCCCATGCCAGAAAATGCTGCTGGCATAAATCTATTGTAGAGGTTAGCTGGTTCACTAACCCATGGAGTTCTATATGTAAAACGAAGCCTTTATGTCTTTATGTTTTACAAAGCTTATATAGTGTTTTCTTAAACTTTCTTCTGTGACTTTTTCTCTTTTTTTTTTTCTTTTTTTTTTTTTTATTGGGGAGCTGTAGTAGGTGTAACAATTACTCAGTGGCAGGCGTAGGTGAAAGTCATCTGCTTAAAATAAACCCCTCTGTGCCAGGACCCTTTTGTCTTTGGGTGTACTCATGGAGCAGATGAGCTTGGTGGGCAGAGAGTTTTCTGTAATGCAAAATTCCTTTAATTCAATATTAAAATGAAACTGAGAGAAGCAGAACAAGAGTAAATCAGACCAGAACAGTCCCTGATATTTAACTGTTTATGGCACTCCCTTTACAGAGATGAGAGCATCTGTAATCCTGCTCCTGCTTGGCTGTTGTTCCCTCAGTGACAGTGAACTAAGTGTTCCTGGGCAAATAATTATTGGATACAAAGAAAAATAAATAAAGAGCTGTTAAAAAAAGATTTTTTTTTAGCCCCCACATCAGAGTGCTGCTGAGATGTAGCTGTCTCTGCTGCTACCAACAGCCCAGCTGATCTCATGGTGTGACACAGTGCCACAGAAGCCACACGGGCGATGCATTTAGGAAACCCCATTCCAAGAACAAAGAATTGTAAGCAAAACATGTACTTCCAGGTGGTATGAGTCAGGTAAACCACCAGGAACAACGGATGAATATTGTGTAGCTTTAAGTGATGTACTGATGCTCCAAGAGTTTCTGCTCACAGAGAGGAGAACAAAAATTTAGGTCTTTAGTGCTTTACTTGCTAAAGAACATGCACTGCAGGGACCTAATAACTTTTTTTTTTTTTTTGTGAATCCACGAACACCCTGCAAGAGCACTACTGGAGAATCAACAGAGTTGTGGCTAAGGCAGAGGTAGGACAAGTTTGGAGATCAGTTCCAATAAGTGCCTTGCTGTCCAACAGCACAGTTCATTTAATTTCCCTGGGCCTCAGCTCTCCATCTGCAACAGAAACCCAAATCACTACTTTGTTCAGCTCATCTCTTTAGGCTGACTGGGGTGGGAACTCCTACAACTTGTCCAGTGGAGCCTCTGGGCATTCTTGAAGAAAATGATAAATAATCACAGAATGGGTTGTGTTGGATGGGACCTCAGAAGCGGTGTAAGGCAGCAGCAGATCTCCTGGCTCTGTGTGCACACAAGGCATCGAGTGAACCTTGGGGGATAACACACAGTGTCACCCCCTTGGGCTGCCAAATGCCCCTCACCTGTCCTCAGGGCATGGCCAAAGCCAGGCAGGGAGTGTGGGCTGGCTGCTCCTGCCTGGAATGGATGCTGCTGTGGGGGTAACAAATGCCATCTGGCATTATGGCATTTATGACACTAATGCTGAACCTCTGGACAGCATCCAATAAAAACCTGTAGTGAGGTAATGGGACGGAGCTAGAGAGTGCTGAAAAGGAATCCCCAGCTCATATAGCTCTGATGGTTTTGAGCCTACACAGAACATCTTGTAATACTACAGCTAAGTGGTAGTTAAATAAACAACAAAGGTAATTGTAGGGTACTTCAGTTGCTTTGCAGATTTATGGTGCTTTGAAGGCAGCTCCTTGCAGTGCTCCCTGCCAAGGCTTTCAGCAGGGTTAACGTTTTTGACTCCTATGCTTTAAGTGTCTGAAAGATATGAATTTGTGTTTCGCTCACTGTCCTGGACTGACTAGGACATTGCTACTTTTGTCCATGGCCAAAAAAAATTTTAATTCTTTATGGATTATTCATCCCTTGCCTGAGAAGCCAGCATAGGTCAAGTCTGAATGAGTTTGTCTCAGACTCTGCGGACCGGCTGCTCTTTCAAGCCTAAGCCCATGACGTGCAATGGTTTCCAAAACAAAAATGTCCCATTAGACCCAAGTAGTTTCTGATATATTAGATTAAGATATAAAATCTAACTGTGAACCCCTTGAACTGTGTTCCTTTTCCTTGAACTTGCTATTTGCAATCCTACTGATTGCTTGGAGATGTTAGTTGCTTTTTCCTGTGCTCACAGAGACAGTTACACACAAAAATTGTGGCGGCAGGGCTTTGTAAGTCCAATCCATCCCCTTTCTAGGACTGCATAAGCACGGGTAGCTTAAATTACTTTCATTTAAATCCAGGTTACCAAAGCAACCCTGTCAGATAAAGGCATCCACCTTTCTCATCTGCTGGATGACTCTGGCTAATACTTAGGCTGTCATGGTCTCCAAAAGAAGGAAAACTGCAATTCTCCTCCACCACCATATTATCTTTTCTCATTGCTTTTATATTTTGGCAAACCTGCAGTGATAGGAGGTAATTCTAGCTTGTAAGATCTGAGAAGAATTGAATGCAAATCCCAATGCATAGCTTTCATATCTAAATATGTAATTTTCTGCAACCTCCCTGTCTCCTCCTGATTTACCCAAAAAGCTGGTGAATTCTTTGCTATTTCCCCTTTATTTCAAAACATAGGCTTTGCTCTAATAGCTCTTTTCCTTCTCCAGCAATAATTTTCCTTCTTCTTGTACTGAAGCTCAGCACCTACCTGCAGATGTTATTCTCAGTCTAGCCTGGTTCTTCTATGTCCTCTTCTACACCTGTCCAGTTCTTTACTCCACACTCCTTATTCTTCACTTTCTCACCTGTCCCTCAGGTTGTCCCATGGCCATCCATCCATCCATCCATCCATCCATCCATCCATTCAGATAACACATCCTTTCCCCACTTCCAGCTCGACACTAAACCTGCTCTTTTCCTGACACATGTCCAACTTGAAGCACTGGTTTGAACATTTTTTTTTTTTTGTGATTTACATATTCTTTTGAGGATTTCCAAATAAAATCTGTGTCATTTAGCTTTCTAACCAGCATATCAACACAGCCAGGCTCCTGTAACTCCTGGATTATTAAATCATCTACATGACTAACCTGATGAGACAAAAAATGATGGTACAGAAAATCACTTAGAAATTCCATCCTCCACAAAATTTTAAATGACTTCTGTATTATTCTTAATTAGTAAGTTGCTTAATAATACTGTCCTGACATAGTCCTGTGAGGAATTATAGGAATTAACCTGAGGTGTTACTATGCACAATTCTCCTTGTCAGAACACAAGTCTTACTCTCACAGTGCCATGTGTTTTGGGCCAGCACAGACCCAGGCCCTGGCCAGGAAAAGCTTTGGTCCCATGGTGGGACAGAGTTATCAGCCACATCTCACCAAAGAAACTTCAGCCTTGGTCTTTCTTCTTCATTTATACACAAAGAATTCAAACAATGATGTTAGGGCAGAGTCCCAGGATCTTATTTTGTGTACAGGGAAAGCTGTGGGTTACGCTGTGTTCCTCCACACTGGGAGAGCTTTTCCTTTAAGTATGACCTTGTACTCCTGTCATTCTGTCCCCACGGATACAGGTCTCTTTCATCTGAACACTCAGCTGAATGAATGATTCCCTAATATTGTTTATGTTTGTTATTAACTTTTAACCTCCACTATTCAATTAATTTGAAATTTCCATTAGACAGCTGTGTCTGTTCTTTCTTTCCACTGTAAGTGAGTCCAGGTCTTTGAGTTAAAGCTGCAAATGGATGCAGCTTCAATAAATGACATTTGTTTTAAAACGGGGCTCCCGTCTGCTTCTGGAGTTTCTCAAAAGCTGGAAATGCTCGACTGAATTTCTGACTGCAGCAACTACTGAAGGGAAAAACCAGGCTCCACTTTCATATCCAACCTCTCTCTGAGTCTCATTATTCATCTATCTGTCTGTTTCTCTGTCCATGTATATGTATCTCCACAGGTTTGATTCAGACTCAGTCCCTGATTTCTTTATGTAATACATTTGCCAGGGAGTTGGTCTGGTTTCACAAGTGCTTTAGCAATATAACCAAAGCAACCATGCCAGGCTGCATAAATGGAATTTCAGCAAGTACTTCTGAACAGAACCTCTTCACCAAATTGTTTTTCTGTAATTGAAAAATGTCTTTCAAATGGAACCACTTAGCATAGCTCTGAACCCCATCCAGGATGGTCATAAACTGCTGCTCACTGGCTAAGGCCCAGGATTTTAACATCAGATACAAATGCAGTAGCAGATGCAATACCGCCAACACCGAAATCTGGCCTGATGAGCTCCATTTTAAAGGGTTTGTTTCTTTGTTCTCATTTCTGCTTGTAAAATCAAGGAGTGCAATGAAAACAGAGATCAAATGAAATATTCTTTGGGAAAACTCAGCATGAAAACTCTCTCCAAGTCAGGCTTCTGGTCTGCCTCAATCTTATCCCAAATGACCCAAAGAGCTTGTGATGGAGCCTTCTCCAGAATTCCATATTCCTTATGAGCAATAAGCAAGTCAAGAACCTCAGCATCAGCTTCAATTATTTTCATCAAAGCATCCCAGATAAACATAATTTCAGCATTTCTTCCCTGATGTCTGTAGTGAATCACCTTTAGCTTCTCATTGCACCCCTTTTGATGGTCTCCATTCCCCAGCTACACCAATTCAAACTTCTTTCTCCAAAGACATCTTACTCCTTTAGGTATTTCATCCTCTCCATTACACCTGTTTAGCTTTCAATATCTCACTTCCTGATTCACCCAACAGTTTTTACACCAGAAAGTTCTACAACCCAAATATTGATGCTTTCTGCAAAAACACAGAAGACTTGAATGACATCAATTGAAACCACTGATGTCAAATATAGTGTTTAATGTTCTTCATGCTCTTGGTAATGGCTGTTGAGACAACAGACTTTCACGGGACTTGCTGCAAATTCAGACATTTGAACAGTTCAGACACTGCAGTGGATTCACAGGTAGAGGTGAGTCAAGAAGGCAAGAGAAAAGGGGAAAATGCCTCTTGTATCAAACTGATTGTTCCTGTTCTAGCCCAACACTGCTGTAGGCAGCCACCGAGCCACCACCTTTACCATCCCTCCATGCTCATTCCTGGAGTACAACTCAGGCTTTCAGAATTACTTGGGGCACCAAAGTCTGAGCTTCTGCTGAAAGCTGTTTCCATTTGGCATCCAGCCCTCAATTATATTTCCAGTTAATACCCCTTGTGCACTAAGAACTGCCCCAGTCCCATTCCATGAGCAATGCTTCCTTGGAAAGGTTAACCACTGGCCTGTCCTAGACAACAAACAAATAGATAAACAAAGGACTTTGGTGCCTTGCAGCTGGCAATCAAGTAGGAAAGAAATGGAAGTTCCAAAAAAGGGATCCAGCCTAAGGAAAATCCTAGTTCCTGTATTTACTGCAGGTGTTTCCTGAGCTAGTATGTCTGGGATAACAAGGATGATAATTCCAACAGACAGATGATAATGACTAGAAATAATTTGATATTATATGTTTCTCTATCCCTACTGTTGGAGTAGTTTGTTTCTTACAATTTTAGTTTTGCACCACAATAGATCATGGGAAAATTAGTGATTAAATACGAGGTCTAAAAGACGCAAAGTATTTGTAATATCTAGTATGAGAAAATCATTTAACTCTTAGAATCTACTGATTAACATATAATTCATGTGATTCCTTTTATTGTTAGAAATACAGTTTAATATAAAGATAATCTTCTAATCCGCTGTATTAAAAAGCAATTATGGCAAGAGCGCATTAACTAACAATCAGTTGCCAGAGACAAAACAGCTCCAGGACTTTATTAAAACACACTCACGTGGAGGTGACTGAAAAACTGGGGAGGGCATAATTTAATCCACTTAATTATTTAATGCAACAGGATTTAATTTGCTAATGAAATTAATGAAATTGTTGGATACTGAACACAGGCTGGCTTATGCACGCCCACTATGGCATCAGGGATACTCCTTCCTCTGTTTGCAGACACGGGGGGTGAGGGGGTTGTGTGCAGCATCAACACTGAGAGAGGCTTCCCAGAAACCTTTGAAATGGAATTTAGAGACAGATGCAGGAGGAAGAAGCATTTGTAATTAACCCATCCTGTGCACAACACCATAAAGCTTCTGCACACACCTCTGGCCTGTATGGGATGCACTGATACGTTTAAGGAAAGGTGGAACCATTAAGTGTAAAGTTTTGGACAGAAGGGTAGAATCTCTTCTCAATTAAGGAAACCAGGGGAAAAAAAACCAAAAGATAAGCCCACAAAGTCTGAACTCCATTGTTTTGGATGCTAAAGAGAGATCCTACTTAAAAATTAAAATCACATTTTCTCTTAGTACCTGAATATCAATAATTCAAATATTTAAGTCAGCAAAAACAGCAGAGTATTGGATCTGCATGAACAGAAGAAGTCAATGGCACATTCAGGATTAGAACTTGAATCTGTTTCTCAGAACATCTCCTTTTGAAATTCTCTTTGTGTTACACAGATCAGTTCCCATCACTCTGGCTGCCTCAACAGGATGTGTAGAGTAAGACTTTAGTTCCCCTGAAAGACCCAGGCATATTACAAATTATTAGCATCCTCCACTGCCTGTATATGAAATTCATATACCTATTTGTCTTCTGCACAATTGTATTTCAATCTTGATTTCATTGGTAACTTGTACTGTATTTGGATTAATTATTTAGTGAAAATGAACACCCCTATGTGTGGCAAAGATTAAAAGCTTACCAATGGAGAAGCAGAATTCCCTTGTAGAGGAAATTGTAGTTACTGCCTCTCTGAGTAACTCAGAGTTACTGCCTGTCTGAAGTAAACAAATGCCCCCTTTTTGCTGTCTTCAAGCTGCAAGCTTTAGGTGCTCTGAACACAGATTATGGCCCCTGCAGCTTTATATTATTTATTGGTATTACCTGCATCTTGCTAATCTGCCCCACACAAAGAGAAAAGCTTCCTTGTTTCAAAGTCAGATTTATCTGGAGAGCTGATACCAGATGTTTAAAAGTCTGGCTAAGTTTGAAATATGACAATAATTAAAAGAAATGCAGCCTGAGTAGAGATTTGTTCATGTACAATAACAATTGTTTCTTAAACTTCAGCTCACTGTGGTTTTATAGCAAAGACAAGCATAGAAACCATTTCATATGAACCTAGTTTTAATTGGGCTTTCTCTTTCACTAGTGAAAAAAACAAAATACAGGCAATTTAAAAAAAATAAACCATGATTAAGTGAGTTGAGGCTACATGGGGGCTGAGCAGGAAACAGCAAGAAGAGAGGCAGGACTGCAATGAGAGAAATCCCTTACTGGATGAAACCAGCTATTTTTTTCTTGGTGGATGCCCCACAACACTGTGGCCGTGCACACGTAACACCTAAGGATGTCAAAAAAGTTTAAGAAATAAAACAGGAAAAAAGAGAAAGAGTATTTGATGAAAAGTGTTTGTAGGAGGAGGAACAACTGACTGGTTCAAAACAACCAGGTGGGAAGTGGAGGGGGAACAGGGCAAGCTCTGTGTAAGTGGACCCAAAATGGACCCCAAATTCTTGGTACAATCCCTTTCGCTGCCTGTGGGACTCACTGGGTGGGGAGCACAGTCAGTGAAAATAGGACTGTCATTCCTTACTGGTTTTGTATTTTTAATGGTGTAGCTGCTGCCCATTGTGTGATCACCTATCCCATCTCTTCCCCTCCTTCTCCCTCCATCCGCTGTGTGAAAATCTCCACCATGGAAGAAGATTTGGAGTGAGCAGCGGCGGAAGAGGAATTATGGAATGTCTGAGCTATGGGGTGGTGTCAGACTGAAATGTTACTGGTTAGGCTCATACAATCAGCCACTTGCAGAAGCAGAGAGTGCTCTGCTGACCACGTGCGCGGGAACAGCCCAGGGAATGTGCCACAGGGAAAAGAAAGATCCAAATGACAATTCCTGGAATCACCCATGGATAACAGAGCACTGGAAATCCTCCAGAGACAATGAGTAATTCCCACTGCCTTGCATTTCTGGAGTGGAATGAGAAACTGCATTTCTGCTGATAGGTACTAAGCATTAGAAAAGCAGCTAAGCAGAATTTCCAAAGTTAGGAAGAGCAGCTTCCCAAGTAAGCACAATGATGCCCTGAGATGAACTGTGGATGGGTTTGCCATATGTTCTTGCCATCACTTCACACATCAGCGTTCCCTTTTCTCTCCCATCTCTTCTGTGATTTCAAGACAAAACAAAGCTAAGGCAATGTTGTGAACACATCCAGCTAGCTTAAAGAACAGAGATTTTCTCATCCTGTTTGTGTGTGACTGAATTTGAGCTGCATTTCTGTTGCCTGGTTTGCACAGTC
The DNA here is from genome assembly GCA_013400575.1 of Peucedramus taeniatus. Classification (NCBI taxonomy): domain Eukaryota; kingdom Metazoa; phylum Chordata; class Aves; order Passeriformes; family Fringillidae; genus Peucedramus; species Peucedramus taeniatus. The sequence continues at coordinate 210,058 of WBNO01005943.1, read as the reverse complement.
TGGGGCCAACCTGGGAAGAGTTTAAGGAAGAGTTACTCATTTAGCAGAACAGGTAATTCACTGCCAAGCTGAGCTGTTAAGGCAAATTCCTTGCACTAGCCGAACTTTTGTCCTCGTATACTTATGCAGCTTATCTGTTACTCTTTGAAATCCACACATGAATCTTTCCCTGCACTCTCACCTATTTTTTGCATTCCAAAATTTTGACATCAGAGGCAAATACCAAAATCGAGTCCTCCAAGTCGGCTCTCTCTGCTCCCACAACTGTAGAGCTTCAGATTTCTGATCTTAGAACCTGAAGGAGAATAAATATATGGCTCGTATTTGATTTATTTCTATATTATTAGATCTTGCTTGTGCTTCACCCAGGTACAAGCAACAGTGTGAACTTATTTCATGCCACAATGGATCATGTCATCAAAAGTCATCATTCCCAATGGAAATACTGCAGTTGCTTGCAGGCTTGGGAGCATATGATACTCCTGACTCCAGATTCTGTGATGGGAATGAAATTCATTGTAAGCTGGCAATTACATCTGGTTCTATCTGTGAAGATACAGGTGCTCAGAGACAAGCATGTCAATACTCCTGTGTTTATATTTTTGCAAGATAGGAGAAATTCAATTTTATTCAGCTGTTTTCCAGTGACTTTCTGCAACTATGTATCAGCAGAACTTTTTTCACTTTTTATTTTAAAGATAAATTGCTTGGTGCACTATCAAGGATACTTATAATTTAAGAATAGAACCTATTAGGCTGTCACTCTTCCAGAGACACGGGCCTTCAAGAGTCTGAAGAAGCAGTCTTTATGTGACAGTATAATAAGGATGTCAGGCCCCCTCCCTCCTCCCCCAGTCTTCTTGAACGACACTTTCCCCAGCAGGGAAAATTAATACACTTCAAAAGTTACAACGGGCCAGAAAACACACATCAGCCATCAGCGTGATTTTCTAAAATGAAGCAGTGTGGAAACCACATTCTTAATCAACTCTCATAAACCAGCTCTCTTCCTTTCGCTAAAAAAAAAAAAAGAAAAATAAAAAAAAATTGCTTCATAATGCTTTCAGTGTGTAGCATTAGATTTGCTAGTGAAGTGTGGAATATTTTTCTTCTTATGTTATTAAGTTTCCAAGACACACTCCTTAGGGCTTGTCTTAAGTCTGTCATCTGTGCTGCAAGTTAAGACTCTTAACAGCTGGACAGGCCCATGGTCCCCTTGGATCCCACCAGCAAATCCATCCAAATGGCAGCCCCTGTCCTGGAGGCAGGCTTTCAGCAGCCTGCCAGGCGTGCTCCCACTTCATCTGGGCTCAGCCGGCCCCTGTCGTCCCTGCGAGGCCTTGGTGTCACACGGGGGTCTCTCCGTGGGGCTGCGTCACAGCCAGGAGTGGCTGGTGCCTCACACAGGGTAGAGAACAGAAGAAAAGCCAGGGAATTTAACTGTGGCAAAATAATCAGAGGAAGGAAAAGAGAACAAATACAGAGAAAAGGGAGATGAATATAAATAAGAGGAAGACGACAAAGGATTAAGGAATATGAATCAAGAAAATATTATGTCAACTGGAAAAGCAAACATGCTAGGAAAATAAATTCAGATAAGAGGAAACAATATGAAACAAACCCAGCAGATTGAACTATAAAATAAGAAGTGAGGTACCATCATTGATGTTCTCCTCCCTGCCAGAACCTTTTGTACCTTTTTTCTAAGGGTGTGCAGAGAGCTGTATATGCAGTGCTGCCCATTAGTGGGAAACAAGACAAACAGGAGTTCAGGGAGAAAAGGGTATGACTTTGTGAAGGTGGGAAGCTTCACTTTGTGGTATTTCTTACAGCCTCAATAGAAGTTCAAGATACAGAGCAAGCTGAAAACAGATGTCCTTGACAATGATTCATGGCAACAGAAAGGGAACATAGGCAAAGCTCCTTGATGTTCATGTCACTGACCTGCCTGTGATCAGGGAAATATTAAAACGTTACCTGGCAAACCACTTGCCCCATTAGCATCAGGCCTGTGATGGAGAATAAAAAAATGAGTTTGGAAATCCATGAACAATCCAAAAGTCCAGAACTACATCCAGGACATGCCATGAATGAGCTGAACCCACGCTGTGAGTCTTGCAAGTGAAATGGGAAGGTCTAGAATGGTGTTAAAATAAATAAATCTGAGTTACAATATCCCAGAGCCAACCCAGTGGAACAAGATGAGTGCAGCATCCTCTAAGGGCTTTAAAACCCCACTGACTGAAGCAGAGCTGTCACTTGCAGGCGTTTCAGAGGAACTGATCAGTCACAGGGAAAACAAACACCGGCTCTGCGCCGTGTTTGCCACTGAGGAGGCAACTGGTGGTCGGTAGCAGTTTACAGCACTGCCAGTTTCCTGATTAGCTCCCTTAGACACAAAACAAGCAGAGATGACAGATGATGATGTCCCTATCACTGAGCAATAGTTTTTGCTACACAAATCATGTTATTTTCTGTTTAGAGGAGGCAGTGTGGTTATATCATTAAAGGAATTGCTGACAGCTTCTGCTATTAATGGTCCCAAATGTGCCTCCTGCCATCTGTGATGGGCAAACCACAGAAGCAGGCAATGATTGGGCTTCCTGAACTACACTTAATAAAAAAGCAGATTGTTTTTTGAAGCACAGATCTGTTTCTTAGTGGCCCTTAAGAAAGCTCTTGATATGAGTGATCTGCTTTGTAAAATGTGGTAATTTCAGGGGGAAGAGCCATGAATTTAAGGAGTACATAAGTTTGCACTTAGGAATGTATTTTCATTATAAGCAAGTTTGGTGGGAATTGCCTTTGCTGGCAGGACAGTAAACCAGAACCACTGACTCTGAGACAATGCTGTGCCAGTTTGTGATGTGGTATAGTCTCTGTTCATTTTGCTTTAACTGCAGCTGTGGGGGCTACTGCTGGGGTTAAACATTTGGATTAATTTTCTTTTCTTTTGCAATTTCAGTGTCCCTTTCCCCCCCACACCCCTAGAAGGGTATGTTAATCAACCAAGTTGGGCTATGATGGCAATCCCAGACTTCTTGCATCAGCTATTCAAAAAATTCAAAGAATCACCTTGAGAAACAGAGCAAGCTGAAAAATGGCTTAGTTGGTTTGTGTTTTTTTTTTTAAATAAATCAACAGAAACCAACTGACTTAGTGCTTGATTATGGCTCTGAGCATTTCTGCAAGCACAATGGAAAGGAAAAAGCCATACAGGACTGAATTTCACCAAATGGTCAAGTGCCAGCAAAGGTGGCTTTTCTGGCAGGCAAGTTAGATCTCCAATTTATCCAACATAATGAGCACATATTCCCTTTTATTTTAAACTGAAATTATAATCTATTTCTGAATAGAAAAGTTTCTCATTTCTCTGATATACAGTCCACTAAATACACAGACCTCATAAAGCTGTAAAAGGGCCGTAATGAGGTTCTAGTCATGCTAAAAATGGTGTCTTTATTGAAATCTTCAGGTGCAGCATTGCAGGATGGATTTGCATCTGCTTTGACTGTTCTAAGAACGAGCATTAAAGAAACTTGCTCTGGAATAGAAATAGATGAATGCCAAACTTTTCTTAAATAAAGAGAGTCTCTGAAAGCGAAGGTGAAGAAAGTTGTCCATTTTTTCCCCTTCTCAAGCAAACAATGCAAATAGAAATATTTTTCTCTGCTTATGATGGAAGGATAAAACCATCACTTTAGAGTCAAGTACAGGACACAAAAGTGAAGTGCTGATGTTGCAGGAAATCCTGCCATCAGTTGGAGCAGCCAGCACACAAAAGACAGACCTTTTCTTGGATTACATTATGCTATTCATTTTTCAAAGAAAAGTTAGGGGAGTAAGACTTGCTCTGAAAAAAACCCCGTAAGCTATAAACAGTTTTTGTACTGGTAGACTCTGACCCAGGAAAGAGCAGAAAACAAGGTGGGTGAGGGGCAGGAAAGGCAGCATAGCTGTAAATGTTGCCTGAAAGAAGCTCAATCTACACTTCTACCACAGCATTTGCATACCATGTTATTTTCATCATGAGTAATTACTCAGAAACAAAAGCTACTCATGGCAGGATAAGATCTGTCATAAAGAAATCAGTAAAACCATCAGGAAATGTCTATTAAGACCAGATTTAAGAGGGTCATTCTTTTAATTTTAATATTGCCAGCATAAAACATAATTTAATGCAACAGAGCCCAGCTTTTATTTAGGCAGTTACCCTACTGGATTAGGATCATAGTAAAAAGGAAAAAAAGGTCAATATCTGTATTAAACATTTCTAGAGCTGTATTAATTTAAAACTGTTCATGCTTAGCCCATCCTGGAGGAGGAGAGGACTCTTTGGGGTGGATCTTTGATTTCAGGATCAAGTCATAGGATCCCAGAAGGGTTTGGGTTGGAAAGGACCTTAAAGCTCATCCCATTCCACCCACTGCCAATGCCAGGGACACCTCGCACGGTACCAGGTTGCTCCAAACCCTGTCCAGCCTGGCAGCAGATAAGATGTCTTGTGCTGTCCCAGAAGGATCCCTGGGCTTGGAACCCTCATCCCAGGGACTCAGTGATGAGCAGATATCATCCCATCCCATGTCCATGTGCAGAGAGTCAGCTCTTCCATCAGCACACTGATCTTCAGCAGGGTCACACCGGGGTAATAAGAGGAGAATCCACCCCTGATCCCTCTCTCGTGTGTCTCAGCTCTCATCTGGAGCCTCACAGGCATGGATCAGAAAGCCAAGGCCTTCCTTCCAAGGGAAAAAGGCAAAGTGCTGCTGCACAGCCATGAGAATCTCCTTACAAGCACCAGAAGTGGTGGAGGAGATAAGAGAAGGGAGAGATCAAGTCTGTGCATGTTCTCTTTCATTTACATCAAGTAACTTTGTATCTGAGCAGAAAGCTGGCTGCAGAATACTTGGGGAAAAATCACTGAAAGGCAGATTTGCTCACAGTCCTCATCTCAGCGTCCTTTTGCACACAAAATTCCCACTAACTTGTGCCTTTGGAACAGGATTCTACACAAATTTGCCCAGCATCCTCAATGTATATTTGTTTATATACCAGTATAAAAACTAGTCAGTCATGACACACTGCTCTGTGAAAACACCTCAAAAACAGAATCCAAATTGTCTTTTGATATTTGAAATTTTGTGTTCTCCCACACACTGGGAGAGTGGGAGGTTTCACAGAGAATTTTGAACTATTACTACTTCCAGGTAGGTAGGGGGTGGGACTAGATGGTGTTTAAGGGCCCTTCCAAACCAAACCATTATGTGATCCGGCCATCCATCCAAATATTACAGGGAAGAGCTGGGCCTGGGATAGCTGCAGATGACAGAGGCTGTGCTGGAGCTGTCATTCCCACGGGATTTATGTCCCATAGCGTCCTGGCAGCAGCTGCTGTGGTCACTGACAGGATCTCCTGGGGAGGGATGCGAGTGCCTTTCCCTCCTGGGGCTCTCAGAGACTTGTCAGGTGCTCCAAAGCCTCTGCAGGAAGCTGCCAGACAGAAGATTCTTATTCAAATGGGCATGAACCCGTGTGGAGACAGAGAGAAAAACAGGGCCAGGGAAGACATGTACAGGGTAAATAATTAAGAAAGCACAATGCTGAGAAAATGAGGGTTCAGAGAAAGCAGCAGAAATCTGTGTGCTTATTGGAATGAGAAGTGTGACATTTAAATGACCCAGAAAGTTTCTAGGAGCAGTCAAGGCAGGCGTGCTGTTACATCATTTAAGGGATTTCAGTCCTCGTGCTTCAGGCCATAAGGCAGTCACACCTGCCTGAGGCTGGCCAGAACCTGCCACATTATTGCTGAATTGTCCATTATAGGGGTTTTAAACCATTTTCTGAAGCATCTGCTCTTGGCTCCTGTCAGAGGCAAGGCACCTTTGCAGCTCCAGATGAACCATTGCTCTGATGTGTTATGACAATTCCTCTGTTCCTGCAAATGTCTAGATTAAACTCCATTTTCATTTCAGCTAAATGGTCCACTTTACAAAAATAGCTCCTGGAAATACTTGGTGGAAAAAACAGAGGACAGTAACCGGAATATTTTGCCACTGCAATAATTAAAATATCATATCAAGGGCTTTGCCTAGAAATTATTTTAATTGGACTTATATTATGCTGCACAGTGTAATGGCAGGCCATAGGTATTCCCAGGCAATTGACAACCCATCACACCAGGTGCAGGAGATTAGTTTGATGCCTGTTTAGTTACTCTGGTGGCCCACTGTGACAAACCCTCTGAAAGGTGAACCTGGATTACAGCAGTCCTTGAAAGTAAAGAAAACATTAACTCAAAAGCTGGGACAAATTTAGCAAGGCTGACAGTGCCAAAAGAGTTCCTTGCAAGAACAATGAAAAATTATCCCTGGGGTTTAAGCTAAAAAAGGGCACTGAATGATTTCTGAAAAAGTGGAAATTCTTTTGATTTTAAATCCTTGTAAAGCAAAGTCAAGTTGAAGCTGTCACTGTAATCTGAATGGAAGTTTCATTTCAAATCCCTCACAGCCCATAATGTTCTGATTTTAAAGGTTAAACAAGCAGCAGAAGCACAACTTTATTAACCCCTGTCTTCTCCTCTCCCAAACCCCAAACCAACTAACCATAAACCAGCTAAACTAGCTGGAGGCCAAATTTAACTTCGTAACTGACAGCTGGTGGAAACACTGATGGAGGAGAAGAAGGAGCAAGAAAACAGGAGCTCTACCAAAGTGAAAAATGATGTCTTAGAAGATTTTGTTCATCTTAAACTCCTGGCATCAGCTGCTTCATAAAGGAGAGAGAAGGAGAAGGAAAGGTTCTCATTGGAGCACTTTAACAGACACAAACATAAGGAAAATGTCTTGTTCCTCTTTGCCATTCTGATACGTCAGAATGAACAATTCCCAGTCCAAATCAATCTCCTCCTCCTACTTTATCAAAATACTTTGTTTTAAACGTGCTGGCCAAGATAATTTACAGCTCTCCTGAGTCCTTTTTTTCTCCTGCAAAACCTGGGAGATACATCTCTCTTCCCTCCAGAAGAGGGAGGACTTATGCTAATTAAATTGATTTCCCTTTAGGAAGGGGAAATGTTCTTCTCTACTGGTGTTTTCATTACAGTATTACAAGCTCCCCTCTTCTACAGAAAGCAAGAAACACAAATGACCTTTTCCATGTACGAGAGAATTGCCAGGCAGCAGGGATAAAGATCCACAGGGTTGGAAAGACACACAGAACATACAGAGAGGGAGGAGGAACTATTTCACTATAAGTAAGAGAATAAAAATTCTCAGTATATGGATGTTTTTATGGGCTCCCAGCAAAGGAATGGCTTCCAAGAAGCTATCCATAAGTGAAAAATCAAGCATCACCACATAGAGATAGGCCTGTTATTACTCTGAGTTTATTATTTACTTCCCTGACAGCTGCCTCTCTCTCTTTTATCAGGGCAGCCACTCACTGGCGTGCAGCCTCTCTCTTAATTTCCATTGCTAAATCTGTGTCACACGAAGCTGAATGACTGCATGGCAAAGTCCTGGAGATCTGATGGCTTCACATCTATTATAAACCTGACCCATTTCCCTCTTCTGCAGAGGAAGGGCTATACAGTAAGAGGAACACCACAAAACTACTGCTCTTCAGCCCTGAGAAAGGAATGAAGCTTTTCTCAGAAAGCTGAGGGTCAACATGGCATCCACCCAGGCAGATCTGCTGCTCAGGGAGATTCATGGGTTTGCCATCAAAAAACAAAGGCAAATTGACTCACTGTGGTCAGAATCTTTCCCCTCAGATGCTCTCCCTAAGGAATGCACCAGGAATGGCTGCATAAAGAGGAATGACCTCTTCAAGATACCCCAGTTTTGGCTAAGAAAGTGTTGGGTGGTTCTGCATGACCCAGTTTGCTCAAGTTGCTTATCTACAGCTCTAGGCACCTTCAGCATGCCAGTCTAAGTAACCAGAAACCATGGCCACAACAGAATGGCCAACAGCACAGAAATACTTCCCAAAAGACTTCAACACCCTTCATTCCAGCAGAGAACTCTGAGAAATATGCTGGTTTAAGCTGGCTAACATTGGCAAATCAAATCCTACGGAATCAAAGTGTTGATATATGGTGTCTCAGGATGGTTTCAGGTTCAAAACTTGACTTTTGAGTGGATTTGTGTTGGGACAGGAAACAGGGTGATACATGGAAGTGTCTGCACTCTTGTTGCAGACATATAGCAAGAGGCAGAAGACAGAATTACTGACACCACCTTGCAAAGGGGATCCCCAGTATTTTAAGCTCCACTAAGAATATGGTGGAAATCTCATCACGGCAAGCCTTTAAGATCCTGTAATATATCCATAGCTAAGCCCCATGTTTGCCATTGGGAAAGCACAGCTACAGCACTGAGGGTTTCTGTGTCTGTAACCATTTGTAATTAGGGAGATTTTGTACAGGACAGAGATTTTCTGGATTCTGTGACCAAGCTGACCAGAATAGCAATGGGGTAAGAGAAGGAAGTACAACTTTCATGAAGTGACAAGAAGGAAAAGTGATGCCAAGAGTCATAAGCTGACTTAAAGGAGCAATCACAGGGCCCTGAAGGCAAGAGAGAAGCCTCAGGATGTGTCAGGAGGCCTGGAGCCAACTGCTCTGGGAGCAAGGTGCCTTTACATCTGTCCAGTGCATTCCCCTAATGTGAATCTGCTCCAAAATGTCCTGCAGCTGAAGTAACTTATCTGTCACTGAGGACACCCCTTCACTCTTATTGCTGAAAAAAAAATTCCATTAGGAATGCAAAGCCAACAATCAAATGTCAAAAAAAAAGGATTATTTACACCACAAGAAGCAATTCCACATCATTTGAAATTTTCTGTCTGCATTTTGTCTTATATCCTGGAATTGGAGCTGTTAAATTAGGTTAGAATCCTGTCCATTGACTGCAGAACTACTCATAATTTAATCTCCCTAGTAACATTAAGAGTGCAGTAGGAACCTTCCAAACTAAGGGCAGGATGATCTATTAGCATCTCAAGTGTACTTTCATGCAGGGTGACTGATAATAATATAAACAAATTCTGTAAAGTATGAGTAGTTTCAATACATTATTTACTGAAACCTGAAAATAGAACCACTGCTTCACCAGAGGTACAGTTTAGGCTTTTTAGAAGACTCCTGTAGGATTTATTAGAGATGAAATCAAAAGTATTATATAAGGAAATAAAAACTCTTGGGAGCACACTCTTCGAAATAGAAGGATACAATTCTTCCAAAGGATGCCTGAAGTGCCTTTTTTTTTGGTACACTGTTTGTAAGGCTCTTGCATAAGTAATAAAAACAGAAGAACTTTTTTCTGCCTTTTAAGATGTTTCTATGCCAGACTAACCCCACAGGTGAAGCCATGTGCATTTAGAAGGCAACTGTGTGTTGGAATCAACATGCACAAGTAAATAATAAAGAACAGTGAAAATTAGCCAGGAGTTAACATGAGACATAGGTAGACATTTTTAAATTAGTTCCAGGAGCTGGCCCATCAAGAAAAGATAAGCAGAAGAGTTAGATTAGTTAGATATAGTTAGATCTAGGATGAGGACTAAAGAACAGTTTTTACTTTTCATGTGGTCTCAAACATTCATATTTAAAGTACATGAAAAAAATCTGTCCAGAAAACAAAATCCACAATTCCACTTCACAATGGAAATTACATATGTGAAAATGTATTTTTCCATAAATGAGTCCTAAAGTGTTTGAAACAATAAATCATCTCCACTTTTCAGCTATTTCCACCTCCTTTCAATGCCTTAGTTATCTTAGCAATAGCTGGGATTTTCTAAGGCAGGCTAAGAAAGAGTCCAGGATTGATGAATTTCAGAAGTGTTTCTGGCTCTGATGGCAGCCCTCAGGCCCCACTGAGGGCAGAAGGGGATGAGCAAGCAGTCAGGAGTGATAGCCCTTCTCCTATGACCTCCAGTTTTCCTGACAGGCAAAACACCTCACAGAGTTGTAAAATAAAGGTCTGGGATGATTTTTGAGGCCACAAAGACTCTGAAAGTCATTTATATATTCTTTATAATGGTATAAAAAAGGGACAGTAGCAATACTAGTGCCATAAAATGACTTTGGGAAGAATCTCCCCTGATCTTCACACTCCAGACTCTGTCACAAGCACAAGTCTAATGTTTTCATTCATCATCTCAGCCTAGATAAAAATGATCCATTTTTTGAGGAGCTTATTGTCTTTGGATTACTTCTTCTAAACACAGAGCCTTATCTATTCAAGGTGGATGCCTGGCTCAACCATGACCTTGTCAATCTCATTAAATCTTGAATGAATTTTCTCAAATTTTCTTATCAATCAAGGTAATTGCTTCTTGCAGGAAATCCAATCTTCTGTTAACCACATCATTACCTGGTGATCGAAGTCCTCAAACTCTGTGTAAGCTGGAATCACTCAAATTACCCAAGAGAACAGAGGAGCCTAAATTCATAAAAATTTCCACAAGTCATTTCCATTTCAGCAACTATTCCACAGTTTGTCAAGTACCTTGAAATATTTCTCAGAATTAAAAATACTTTCACATCACAGTTTTACATCATGCTTTGTAGTCATAAAAGATGTCACTATCCTTGCAAAGGCTGTGTAAGATGAGAAAGGAAAAGAAGGAATTACAAAAACCTCTAGAAGAAAGGGGATTTTTAGCAGGGATCTGAAGACTACAGTAGATAAGAGCTTAAGAATATAAGAGAAGTCACACAGATGGGGCAAAAGGTCCTTTCAGCCTAAAGCCTCCCTAGCTGGGAGAGAGTGTGAAAACAGGACTGCAGTGATCCCTCCTCAGAGCAGCTCCCTGACCATCAGCAGCTTTCCTGAGCCAGGGCAGCCCTGTTCTATTTAACAGTCCACACTGGAGTTTTCTGTTGGGATTCCACCCAGCTGATTTGAACCTACAGAAGCTTTTAGCACATGAAGTATCTCCCTCTCTATCTTAGCCATGAGTGGCTTGGATGCCATGCCACAGATAACTTCACTTTGAAATACAGGAATGTAATTAAGAAGAAAGGTTTGGGGAGGGCTGGGAGCAAGTAAGGAAACTTGCTCTTCTGTTGATACAGACTGTAGACAGATTTACCTAGAGGTGCCCTACTTTCAGAGAGACTGCATGAGTTTTTCTCCCACCAACACAACAACAAGTGCTGGGGAGACTGGTGCTGTGTGCTAATAATTCTGAGCTTTTATAAATCAAAAATATTTATTTCACAGGCAAAAATAAATTAGTGCTTCCAGTACCATTTTTTTTTTCATTTAGAGCTCTGATCTTTATTTTCAGTATTTGAGAAGAGACTATATTAATATACAGATCTGCCTTATCCTCTCTCCTCAGGATTTAGGCAGACATCCTTGTCCTGTGGGACATGCCATCATTGCCTTCAGTGCAGCCAAATGTGATCACACACATGGTGTGTGAATCTGTTTTAGGTCCCTGAACAAAATCAGTAAATTCCTCCTCATGTACAAACCTCATGTGTTTAAGCACACAAAGAAATGTATGCTTAAGTAAATCCCATAACTGTGGAGCTTTATGTGCATATGGACTTTCTACAAACTTTAATGTAAGAAAGTATGCAATGCAGGCAGCCTCCTGAATGCCTCCCAGTTCACCCAGTAAACAGTGACACAAATGCTGGGGGCACTGATCTTCTCTGTGATGCCTGGTGAAGGCTGACCTAGAACAGAGGCTAGACAGAGTTAGAGAATAAAGTAGGGATTTATTAAAAGGCCTCAATGGATCCACCTTGGGCAGCACCAGAGCCCAGCCAGGGCTGCACCCAAGATGAACCAAAATGGTCACAAAATGGACAAACTGTCACGAGGTCTCTCACTTTTATAAGTTCTGGTCCATTTGCATATTGGAGTTAATTGTCCAATTACAGCTTTAGGTTATGAAGTTCCATCCTTGTTTTTCTCTCTTCAGTCCATGTTGTTTCTGCTCTTGGGCCTGAGATTTGGATCATTTGTCCTTGGTCCTCAGCTAGAGAAGGAATTGTTTTGTCTCCCTGCTCTGTGAAGAGAGCTCAGCATCCCTTGATACGAAGCCCAGACCTACATACTAGAGCAGCACAGAATCTGAAAAATATAAGAGCTAAAACCTGAGGCATTACTGTGGAGGAACAATTCACACTCATTTGTAAAACTGGCTGGGCAATACTGAGTTATAACACAGAGCTGTCACACGATCAGAGGATGTGTGTGAAGCCACTCCTGGAGCCATCTGGGTGTCTAGAAGGACCAGGCATTCACATGCTAAGCAGAGGTATCCACAGCCTGGATACAACATGGGATTTCACTGCTTTGGCAGAATTACAGCTCCAGTCTTCTGGAAAAGGCTCAGAACAGACCTAGGACAGACCTGGGAGCTGAGTCAGACCCTGCTTGGTGGGAAGGGGGAAGGTGTTTTCCCCCTTGTGATACCAATGTGGACCTGCACTTGTCCAGTGCCCAGGGTCACTCCACATCACCAGTGAGACCTTGGCACATCCAAATCCAGAGCCCAGCGCCACTCTGGAAAGCTGCTGCATTGTGATTACAGTCTGAGTTGTGGTGTTTCCTTCCCTTTCCCCCAGCAGTAACCCCAGGCTGTGGCTGAAACAGAATAATGACTTTGATGGAGGCTTCTGCAGACAGATCACCGAGGAAAACAGAAGCTCTGTTATCACCAGACAATTGCAGCTCTGTGCTCGAGGACGCAGCAACAAGAAAATGACTGGGATTGTACCTTACAGTTCACCTTAGACAAACACAAGGAGCACGAGGGACCCAAGGACACAGCAGGAGACACATGAGTGAGTGACACAAAGTCACCAGCCACTTTATTTTCCCTTTTGCCTGACCTATATCTTTCCCTTTTATACCTCTTGCTCTGGTCTCATAAAAAAAAATAAATGCTGGATTTCCAGATAGCCTGCACTTGCACAATGACTATGTTTAAGCTTGAAAAAGATTTTGGTCTGACTGAAAAATTTCAAGACACGTTTTGTATTAAAAATAAGACAACGGCAACCACAAAATTTTCATCTTTTCAGAGGCAGAATTCAGTGCCTGTCTAAAGGAAGCCTTTCCACTTGCAAACTCCAAGACAGCTCTGCAGAACCTGAGGAGTCCTTACAGGATTCATTTCAATACTAGTCACTATGAGGAGCCAATCATTGGCAATAAACTAAACCCAAGATAAACAGCAGATGGAAAAATCTGAATAAAGATCCCAAAATGCAATAAAGTGGCAGCTTCTCTTTTAAGTGAAAGGAAAAGATGATGTGGGTGCACAAGCACCCTGAATAAGGCTGCAGAAATGAGCATGCCCAGACTTAAAGCTGTCTGTCAGAGAAAGATTCCCAAATTACTGTTACATAGAAGATGCTCACAAAAGGAGCTTCATCCTTCTCTGTCCCCTCTGTCTCACTGAAGGTGAGAGCTGGGCCCCTCCTGAGCACACAAGTCTGAGCTTGGGGCTTTGGATGGCATCCAGCAAAACCCATCTCCCTCCATCAGCCTAAAAAGGCATTGAAGAGAGCCTGGCCTCCCAAACCCAGCTGAGCTTATGGAGTGGAAGCCTCTAAAAGCTCCTTCTGGGGATGCTTAATCCAGTCTGACAGGCATCTCACACGCCTGCGATAATGACAGGATCTCAAGAAATTACATTATTATACAGTGAGGGCTTTATTTTATCAGTTTTTATTAGCCCAGTCTAAGAGCTGGTATCCCCCCAGGGACCTCAATCAATGATCAGGTTCTATTCAGCACCAAAGTGTATTTTTACATAGGTGAGAGTAGGATCCCAATAAACTGTCACACCATTTCTATGTGCTAAGAACATACTGCTGACATTTAAGACTGGTTTATTCATATCTTAATTTTTTAAAACTCCTATAGCAGTGTGTTTACAGATGCAGAATTCAACCTTTACTTTAATTATTGATGAAACATTGTTGCTACTTTTGTGTCTCATATTTTTGGATGATAGACAGAAGTCAAACATTAAAAATATTCACTTGAAATTTCATTATTCTAATGCTTAATGTCGTCTGTAGGTATGGAATTACCTGTAAAGCTAATTCCAAATTAAAACTAATTATAAAATTATTGCTAAATAAATGATTGCTTCTTTGTTGCTCATGCATCATATAATTAATACCATGATGTGATCTAACATATTAAGGAAATAAGAATTTGCCATCAGCAGGCTGAAAGAAATTTGTTTATTAGTTTACTGTGATTCAATTTATGAGAATGTGCTTCAGTGATCTTTGCAAAAGAACTTTAATTGGAAATGAATATCACAATCTATTTACCACACCACTAAACCCAGTCTGCTACAGTTCATTTAAACTACACCTGCTACTTAATTTTCCAGTAAGAGAAAAACTTTGAATTAATACAATAAGGAGCAGTTAGAAAGCAGGCCCAGCACATTGCTGTTGCAATCAGGGTGTTCCTTGCATGCCCTTATAAAATTCTATGAGGAGCTGTGTGCAGAGTTTACCTCAGCCTGGATTCAGCCACTCTGCACTTTGATTGCTACTTTCAACACTCAAAGTTGCAAATCTTACCTGCAGGATCTAAAATCCACACCCAGCATGCACACTCAGAAAAAATATTTCCATACCTGGGACCAGGGATGCTCCTGCCCTAAAGCAAGGGCAAAAAACCCAAACCAGTCTTTTCTGTCTCTGTGTTCTCTCGAGAGTTAAACTGGGGAGAAGCCTCATATGCTTCTGAAGAGGAGAAACAAAGAAGGAGACAGAGTGTAACACCCTCATGGCCTAATCCCTACGTTTAAGAAAGAGTCAGAACAGTCCTGAAGGTCATGGAGTCACTGGAAACTGTGTTAGTTGGAATCTTTTCCCAAGGACATCCAGCATACGTGCCACCTTTGGTGGGCAAGGGGTCCCTTTTAGGAGTCTGCCAGGGATGAAGAATGAGCTGGGTCCATGTATTGCCATAACATTGACAGGGAATTCAGGATAGCAGCCCCTCCTGCCAACAGATAGGGGAAAATACCTTGCCAGGTTCACCTGAATTCACAGAATGATCAGGGTGGAAGAGACCTTAAAGATCATCGAGTCCAACCCAGCCCCAACAGCTCAACTAAACCCTGGCACCCAGTGCCACATCCAGGCTTTGTTAAACACATCCAGGGATGGTGACTCCAGCCCCTCCCTGGGCAGCCATTCCAGAACTTTATCACCCTTTCTGTGAAAAACTTTTTCCTAATATCTAACCTGTATCTCCCTTGGTGCAGCTTGAGACTGTGTCCTCTGGCTCAAGGTAGGTCTGAGCCACAGCACCCAAGGCTCAGCTCAGCAAGAACCCCCTACCTGGGCTAGGACTGGGAGGTTTTCCCCCCAAATAATCATCACAAAAGCAGCCCCCATCTCCCTTTTCCCACTTGTCAGTCACTTCTGTGCAGCACTCTTATTTACTCTTGATTTAGTGAAGTTCCTCAACAGTGAGCATGCTAAAAATATATCTATATCCTGACGTAATATGTTTATCTTAATTAAAGAACAGGACTGCAGTGCAACACTGTTGTCTCCTTCATAAAGCCTTTTTCCAGTTTAACACAATGACTAATTAATAGGGTTCTTTTAACATGATTACCCTTTGTGTAATACCTTAAGAGATAATGAAAAATTAATTCTTTCACAGGTTACACTCGTATCATTATAATTTTTTATTAAAGATGTTTTGTGGGGTCAACTTTTGACCCTGCATTTCAGAAAAATGGAAGGCATTAATTACTGCAGAGTTATCATAGATGCATCACATCACAAAAAGCTGGTATTGCACAGCCTCAGTGGGAGCTTTGCCCTCTGGCTAGTCACACTGCCTCTGACACAATTATTTTTTTCCTCTAGAAACACTGATTTGTCAAAATTGAAAGTGCTCTCCCAAATGAAGAGATTTCAGGTGATTTTCCAGACCTGGAAAAATACTGAAAAAAAAATTAAGAATTACTAGAATGTTCACTCTGATTTCTTTGGGCTGAGAAATATGAAAGGGAGGTTTGCATAAAACCACTTTTCATTTTGAAATTTAATTTCAGGTTACTTTCCCAAAAGGTAAACTATAAAATGAAAAAGAGTAAAGATTGTAAGGAGGTGTCACAGTTTTTGTGAGGTTTTGTCACAGATTGTAAGGAGACAGCCACCATACACAGAGTATCATCACACAATTCCAGAAAGCTTCAACCCACACAGAGTAGCACCACACCACCTCAGAAGGCTTCAGGCATCTGCCCACACACAGTAACATCAGGGCACTCCAGAAAGCTGCAAGCATCTGCCCTTCTTGTTCTTTACCCAATCTTTTATACCCCTCATGTTCCTGCATTGCCCCTGTGTGCCCTCTGCTCCCTTTGGTGGTTGCTCAGTGCCCCAGGGCACTCCATGGCTCATTGCTGTCAGTGCTGCTCACCTGCTTCTCACAGCTGCACCCATTGGGGATGAGGCTGGGCCACAGCCCCACTCCCAATCACCACAGACTGTGTGCCTACAAGGAGATACTCTGAAAATATCAAAAAGTAAATATTTTTACTGGCCACATGATTTTTTCCCCTGCTCTCTTGAGAATGTATGAAGACTGCCAGATCACCTTTTCTCTCAAGTGGGGATACCCTGGAAGTGTCCCAGGCCAGGTTGGACAGGGCTTGGAGCAGCCTGAGACAGTGGAAGGTGTCCCTGCCCATGGCAGAGGGTGGCACTGGATGGGCTTTAAGGTCCCTTCCAACTCCAAGTATCCTGTGATTCTGTGCTATTCTCACAGGAAGGGGTGGATGGTTTGTACTGAGCCTATCCTGGGGCTTTCAGGGGGTGCAGGAAAGGCAGGAGTGCTGCCAGCAGAGCCAGGCACTCAGGAGAGCTGGTATGTGCTGAGGATGGAGCTGCTCCATGATGAGTTGTGCCAATACTCCCCCACATCACAGATGAAGGAAAGCCCTTTGCCAAGGCCCATTTCTCCCTGACTTTCTGCATGGGCCTATGAGTTGGTCCGTTACATTACTTTTCCTGCTCTTAAATTGTTCCCTGCTGCCTTGTGAAAGTATGATTAATATTCTTCAGGACTCTGTTATTAATTCTTCATTACAGCGTAGTCGCACAAAAGGCAAGGGGAATATTATGTCTGGCTTGTTGCACCTCACCAACCATTTCAATAAATATCTTAAAGAACAGAGGGTGTGCAGAGAATGAAGAGTACCAGGGACTGCTTACATTTTGTACTGCAAAATAGATCACTAATCTGTCTGATTTAATAAAAAAAATAGTACAGAGCAGAGTTAAATCATAGAGCCGCATGTTGGAAGTAGAGTATTGTGAATGTGCCTTAATATATTCAGCACTGAGATGGATATGTATTATATATGTTATTTATTTTAGCTGCCCAAAGGCAAAAAGGTGGCTTTTATATGCTATACTCTTCTAATAAATATGGTGGTTCCAAAACTAAATTATGAGCGGCATTAAAAATGAAGTGCTTCCCAAACATACAACCTGTACATAAAGAATATCCTATGGGGAGAAAAAGAGCTAAAAGAATTCACCAGTGAATAAATACAGCACAGCATAATTACAGGCTCCTGTGTTTTTCAGCCAGGGCACAATCATGCAGTTTACTCAAAAGTCTTCTAATAGCCTCTGGGTACATACTGCATTTAGGAGAAAGCTTTCTATTGTGAGCTCTCTCCCCTCCCTGCCTGGCCCTCCACATTCTTTAAATGTACTTTTGGGAAAAAGTCTGCACTTGAACGGGGATGGAGCAGATTCTGGGAGAAATAATTGGCTTTTTTGAAGTTCTAATTCTGACCATTTTCTCTTTCTCAGATCCTCCCCAAGTCCAAATTCCACTGACGCTCATAACTATTTTTCACTTGACTCTGACTGACCTTGGACCACATATGTTCTTGCTAGATCCAAAATTTATTTATTCATTATCCTTCCCCGGCTATTAAAAAGAGGAAAATATTAATAATTATTGTATTCTAAGCTGTCGCCCTACTATGTTTAGTTAAGGCAATTTAGCAAATCAGTCACTTTAAAGGGTCTGTACTACCATGGTAATCCAGTACATGTGATCACACATATTTAGTGCCACGTGTGCCCCTTTTCCCCCATTTTCTATGTCCTGGCAACATGGCAAGAGCAAGAATATAAAGGACCAATTCTGCAAAATTCTAATTGTTGTTCCCAACTTTTAGGGAGGAGTAATTCTGAAGTAATGTGACATTCTGAGTGCAGCTCCATCTGTTAATGCCAATTAATTAGGGTTTCAGCTATTCCATCATCAAGCCCAATGTGAGCTGGTTCTGTTAATATTTCCCCTGCAGGTCACAGATACTCACAAAAAAACTGTCAGTTTTGGGAGATATAGAAACATTTATATACAGTACTTTGACTTTTTATTTTGAGACTTCTACAACACAGGAAAAATCATATTGGAAATCCAGTCAGAAAGATCTTTTATAGAGCTTATTGACTTTAAAAGGACCCAAATAGAGTATCTTAAATCCATTTGTCATTGATACAAATGGATTTACTTTTTTCTTGCTTTGATCAATGGGAATTTGGTAGTTTGTGAGGGAGTTAAGCTTTCCAAAGCCCTCCAAAGGAAAAAAAAATGCTGCTACAGGTTGTGTTTGTGGAAGCACCAACTGGCAAGAATGATAAAATGTGACTGATTTCCTAAAGCATGAAATCAAAGCTTACTTTGTTCAGAGCATTAGCACATTTTCTTTTCACTGTGTATTTATTATAGAAGGTGCACTTTAAAAAAGGAGAGGTAGAATAAAGCTATTGGGATTGAGATCATGGGGATATTGAATCAAACCCAGGTTTACCCACTTAAACACTAACAGAGGTTTGTATTAAGATACATTTTAAAGCAGTCCTGGGATCCAAAAGTAAACTGCCTAGATAAGAATCTGAATGGGCTCAAGAATGCTGTTATTTTTATGAATGCAGGCAGAGAGGCTAATTCCAAGTGCAGGACTAGCCATGGATAAAACCAGTTTGCTCCCCTGACAGAAGTGGCTTACAGAGGACACACATTCTAATGAGAAGTGCTGCAGATGAACACTCCTGAGGTGACAATGAGACAAGAGCTTGCTCTCCAAACCCCACTCTCCCTACCAACCCCTCTCCCTCCCCATGCCTTGGCACTCCTAAGAGCTCTCAATCACTCCTTTCTCTTAAGTACTTGCTGTCTCATTTCCCTCCTGCTCATCCTTTCCCTGCCTCAGCTCCTCTTTGTTCCCTTAGCAGAGGATTAAACATTATTCCCTCTCCCTCAACAACCAACCTCATCTCCAAACACGCCCTACAGCCTCTGCCATCCCTGCCTCATCTCCAAACATGAGCAACCTCTGCCATCCCTGCCTCATCTCCAAACACACCCTGCAGCCTCTGCCATCCCTGCCACATCTCCAAACACACCCTGCAGCCTCTGCCATCCCTGCCACATCTCCAAACACGCCCTGCAGCCTCTGCCATCCCTGCCTCATCTCCAAACACGCCCTGCAGCCATGGCATCCCTGCCGTGGCATCCTGGCAGTGGCATCCTGGCAGCTCCAAGCGCTGCCTTCAGAGGAGGAGGATCTCTGTTGTGTTTATGGATGCAGAATTCCCAGTGCCCAGGGAAGCAGCACAGCCAGGCTGAACGAGGACAAGGTGAAAGAGTCCCTCCAGAAGGAGCAAGACCCCCTGACTTTTCTTTCCAGAAAAATCCATTTGCCATGGAAGGCAAAGGTTCAGGATAAAACTGCAAACATGAAAGATGGCCACGGACCACTCCAGAACGTGCAAGTATCTGTACTGTATGTCATCTTAAACCTTTAATCTTCATGAGCACATGTGAGAACTCCTCCGATCTCACATCTCAAAGGTGAGGTACATCTCACCCCACATGACCTACCTAAAGGTTATACTTGGGGATTTTTTAAGACAATCTTGGGATGAGATGAATCATATAAACAGCTATCAGAAAATAGCTGTTCATCTCTCCAGAGACCACACGGGGAGAAACTTCCAGATGATTAGAGTCAGCTGAGATGGAATCTTTCACAGATAGATGAACAAATGGTACAAAGCAGAAAGATTTAATGGAATATTTTGCCCGATTATCAACTGAAACATGAATTGGCTATTATTTGCAAACTACAGAATTGTTTAAATGTAGTTAAATAAAAGAATGCAGTTAGAGAAGCAACTTCTATTTTACTTTGTAGCACTGATGTTCATGTGATAAATTTTGGAAAAGTCAGACATAAGTTGGAATTGCCTCTTAACATAAAGACACAACTTTAATACTATTCTTTCTTACAAGATGCATGATTCACAGGAAAAATTTCTTCTGTAAGCAATAACCAGTTCAGTCTTAAATGACTGATCTTCATACCACAAAATAATCTCTTCACATTCAATGTAACAGCCAAACCTGGCAGAGAAAAATACTGAGGAAATGTAGTTACAGCCGACATGGAAATATAAAAGAGATCCAACAATATAAAATAAGCAATAGAGTTTTGATAAAGGAGTGTGGCGAACGCAATTCAGAAATATTCATTCATCAGATAGGTCTGGAGAAGTCTGCAATGACATTCTGAATTTGGATTAACTGCACAGGTTTTGATCTGTCTCTTGCTACCTCACCCAGGATATGTAGCAGAGAAGGTTTTCATAGAACTCAAATGAGCATGCAGGATAAAGAGTAAGAAAATGCTGTTTCAAAAATCAAAAGTGAACAGATACACAGTCTGTGGAAGTTTGGATTCATATTGCATAACTTAAGATGCAATATGTAACTTAAGAGATTCAAAGCAACTCCAGTTACAGCTCATCTGCAGGAATATGCTAAATCTTTACTCATCCTGAGTTAACAATCTTTACGGAAAGGTTCCTCTTAAATCAATGAGTCTACTCTTGAGAGAAGTGACAACATCACACCCAGTGTTCCTCCTGAGGGGATACAAACACAGCATAGATGTCTGGTACAGATAATCCCCAATATTTGCAGTGCACAGTGGCACTGGTCATTGTAATATTGACTCTTGGTTAGATGACAGATGCATGACAATGACAGACTCCCAGAACATGCCAAAGTGGAATTAGCATTCTCATGAAACCAAAGTAGCTAAAAGAGAAAACATTTTTTTGCTTGGATTACACCTTAATATGCTTTGATTTACTGCACATTTATTGCAATCAAGCTCCCCATACAAACATAGATAAGTTCTGGATGAGGGAACGACCTCTCCTCCAGCAGGCCAGCCAGAAACACTTCACCTTTAGAGTGTGAGAATCCTACTGCAGAGTATTTCCTGAACTCTGAACTCATTTATTTTGCACTGACCATTAGAATTCCCTACTCAGAACACATTGGAAAGGATCAGCTCTTGTCCTCAGTTTTTGGGGGACGACCTTAAACACAGAAGAAATTCTCTGTAGAATGGCTCATCAGGGATTTCAGAGCAACCCACTGCACTGATCACAGACAGGGTTCCCTGATCATGTTCTTTCTCTCCTGCTTCCAACACATCAGGCCTGAGAAAGACGCCTTTGATCACAGGATAAATCATAGAATGGTTTGGGTGGGAAGGGACCCTAACGCCCATCTCGTTCCACCCCCTGACATGGTTCCCACTATCCCAGGTTGCTCCGAGCCCTGTCCAACGTGGCCTCGAACACTTCCAGGGATGGAGAATCCACAGCTTTTCTGGGCAAACTGTGCCAGGGCCTCACTGACCACAAATGGGGTTACACACACAAGTGAAGAAGAATCAGTGCTCTTTTCAAAGTTCCTCATGCAACTTCATCTGGAATACCATAAACTCTAGTTTGACAGCTTAGTCTAAGTGGAAAAGCTGGCAAATCCAAGAGGAAGATCTAGGAAATGAGGAGCCTGGAAGATGTAATGTAGCAGATCCAAACTAGGGTCTGAGTGAGGATGAGTCTGATATGATAATGAAAGCTGCAAGAGAAAAGGTAATGTTTTAAGGGAAAGAATTTAAGTGAAAGTATGAATTGAGCAATTATGAATAAATGTAACCTAGAAATGAAAAGCATTAGACTCATGAAGGCTTCAAACAACCTTCCAGTAGAAATAGTGGGGAGCAAAAAGAAAAAAAAAAGCTAAATTTTTGTTAAATGGAGCTTGAAACTTTACACTTGAGGAATAAAACCATCTGCGATTGCTACCTTAAGAATGACAATATCTGTGGTTTAGGACATCAGTTGATTTTCAGTGGGAGTCAAGGTAAAACCAGTGCACTAAATAAACCTCTGAAGAGTAGAGAATGATGGAGCACAGGAAAGGTCAGTCTGTTCCAAGAGGGGGGGAAGCATTCCAGCCTCTTTAACAGGCTAGCTGCACCCATTGGTTTTCCAGTCCTTTCAGTGGAATATGAAACGCCCAGCATGGAATTCAGCTTTTCACTCACACACATGTTTAGGCAGTTTTCCATGAATGAGAATTGCCAGGCACACCAGGAGTCACTTGCCACCCAACCTTTCTAAAGGTCGGTGAGTTAATGGATCTAACATTTAGAGACGTGTTTTACCCTTTGTACATTCCTGTTAACTTCCACAGAGTAGCAAGGGGCAAGATTGCTGCAAACTTCCCTCCTTTGGTTAATTTATCTGTAGAAAGACTTAGAAAAACTTGCAATACAAAAAGTATTTCATTTGAGAGGGAGAGCAATGGACACAGACATTATATGCAGAGAAGATGGAAAGGCAAATAGGAAGAGAAAGACATGAAATAGAAATGTTTTGGTAATAAATGCCAGCCTACCTGAATCTGAAGGCAATGAAAAGAAAAAGCAGATTTAAAAAATATGCAAATAACAATATTTTGAATTGCTAAAGATATTGTTTTCTCTTCAGAATAACTGTTTTATCATACACGTTAAAGTGTGTGATTTGCTTCATTAATCACACTCATTTCCCTCCCAGAGGTAGGCATATGATCACAACTTGTTTTACAGGACTGAGATAAAAAGGTTGAGCTTTTATTTTCTTTCATTTGAATGTTCAGTCTGATTACTGTGAAAAACATTTCCACCCCAAAAAGTTTAAATGCTTTGTATCTGAATGCACAGGCTGCAATAGCCAGCAGCATCTTTTGCCTATCTGTAGTTGCAATTCCAAATTCCCCTTCTGACTTGGGAAAGAGAGATCAGCGATTTACTACTCTAGAGGTTACCAAGAATAAAGGCTCTGATTCTAGATTTTTCAGCTTGGAGACCGAAAACCAGCTGCAGCATAAGTTAAAAGGGGAAGAAGAAGAGCAAAACCCAAGGCAGGCCCACAGAAATGCTTTTACTTAAAACAACATTTACTAATGGAGGGAATAACGAGGACTCAAAAAACCCCATTCTGGACAAACTGAATGGAGCCCAACATTAAGGGTTAGAAATCACAGGGAAATTACTTACTGAATGATCAAAAGAAAGGAATGGCAGGTCATTCTAACAAAGAAACTGAGAAAGGTAAAGTTCAGCAATTCTACTGCCTAAATGCTTCTCCCTAAGATGCATTAAGTGCAATTCATTTAATATGAAGAAAGCTTCTGAATTTGCAGGCAGAATTTGTCTTTGTGCAGCTCCCAAGGAGAAAAGGCAGGCGAGATCGCATTGAATAACAATCATGAGGAGAAGGGAACATTTTCAAAGACAAAAGCAGTCGGTGCAGGACTGCCTGCAAAAGGGCATTATTCTCTCTGTAAAAAAGAACTCTGGATGAACAACAGGCAGAGCTTCAAAATATTTTTCAGTCAATATGTTAGTCAATCCAGCCAGAACTGCTTTTACGAAGGCAAACAAGTTCCCTGGTATTTATCACTGAAGGTATTGCTTGGGTATGAAATTACAGAGGATTCATTAAAACTATGCTCTTGGGCAGATGTTTTTCCTGGAAACTAAAAGGAGACAAGATAAAAATTAAAAAAAAAAAGAAAAAAAAAAGAAAAAGAAATTATACTAAAGTAAGAAACAGAAGTCAGATTCACAGCTGGTATAACCTGGAAGGGATTCTTTGCCTTCCCATTGAGGACATACTTGTGTGAAGCAGCTGCCCAATGAAAGCAGTGTCCTTCTTTTTCTCACCTATTCATAATTTTTACTTTCCTCCAGTCCTCGTTTCATTTCACTGCAAAAAATGAACAGAAGAGAAGGGGAGAAAAAGGTACTTGTCTCTCTTGGGTCTTCCCATTTTTCCCTGCCCATCATCCACAAAGACAATGCTACTGGATTTTTCTTGGATTTTACTTTTTTCCACAAATAAAATCCCAGTAGCAGAATCCCCCCTTTCCACATGAAGAATGTTTGTGACAAGCCCCTGGCAGAGCTGCAGCTGGGCCATGGCCCCTGGCTCAGCACAGGAATTACCTTGACACAGCAGCCATGGGTCATGGCCCAGCTCTGCACTGAGCAGGACCTGACTGCTGAGGCAAGGGCTCTGTCTTGGTGTGCTCAAAAAATCCTGGCCTGCATCTCCAGCCCTTGTACCACAGTAGACATGCTTTGGAATTACACAAATGTCAACTCTCCAAGGAGGAAAACAGCATGGAAAAACAGGACAGAGTTCTCAGCATGAGAAAACTGAAATCCAAATCTCAAAGTCAAGTGACCTCAGCTGATGTTCTCGTTTATTGCTTTATATGTCTTACTTTAAAAGGTCAAGCCTGCATGTATCTGATTTCTTTGGTATCAACTACAGCATCCCTAGAGTTGTGTGGCTTTAGTACTGCAAAGCAGATGTGACACCCTCTTTGCCACTTGTTTCCAGAAGTTAGATGAGCTCCAAGCTCAAAGGGTGAGCTCTAGAGCTCCTAAACCAAGAGGAAGTGTTCTTATTAACGCTGGGTTTAATGAACCTGCATTTTAGTAAACTCCAGCTAAGCCTAGTAGTCATTTTACCTTACTAAATTTGTTTTCTTCCCTCTGATAATTTGTGTGTGTGCCTGCTTCTCTAAAACCTGCAGGTATAACAATTTTATTTATGTTAAATTAAATTTCTGCTTAAAGGAACAGGATAGGATTGGAATGTTCACAAATGGGAACAGATTCCTCAAATATCTCCACCATGTGTGCCACAAGGGTTTGTGTGCACTTAGAGCATTTTCCTCATTAAACACCAAGTGTTGGGGCAATATAAAATTGCTGATATTTTTCTAATGCACCATTGCTTTGGAATACAGCTTTTTATTCCACTGGAGTTCAAGGGGCTGGGTTGCATGTGAATAATTTTAAAAAGTACCAGCAAAACAAATTTACCTATGTTTGCTGGAGGAAAAAAGAATCCTGCAATTTAGCTGGCCAAGAGTGAAGAGAAACATGGCCACCCAAACTCAAGGAAACTCCAAGGCAGTAACTGCATCACAGCAACACGAACATCAGATCATATTTGATTACATATGACCTGGTTTGGGAGAGCTCCATCTGCATGTAGTGGAACTCACCTTCATCAGAATCCCCTCATTCCCTTTGCTGAGTTTTCATCCCTTCTGCACACACGGGAGCCCCTCAGCCCCAAGGAGAGCTTGCTCCCTCTTTTACAGCGAGTGTTTCTCTGCCCAGTTGCACGATATATCAAGACGAAAGGCAGAAATCCAGCCTCAGTCCCTCACTTCCCTCTCAAAAGCTGCAATGTCCTCTCTACCTTACTCTGGAACTAAATTTAAGTTCTTAAAATAGCTCAGGAATGTCTCCTGTGTAACAACAGAGAACTTTAAGTCCTTATGCAACATGAACAATACCCAGTAATCCAGGGGTAGAGCAAATAATCCAAGACTTTTAACGTAATAATATGAAGAGCTTTTCAGCATTCATTTTGGTGAAAAAAATGTTGTTTGTTATCCAGGAATGGCCACATTATTCTAGCTCTTGTGATCAGCATATAGGAAAAGCAGTGCAAAGTGCACAGGAGCCAGGCATTCAGGGGCATTCCTGCCAGAACTAGCTGCTTGTGTTGATCCAGTCATATTCCCTGAGCACTGGGATCAGTCACACTCTGTTCAAACCCACCCCTTCCCAGGTTTCTCTTTCCTGAGGCACACATGTGATAGGGGAGAAATGAAGCTCAGAGCCCAGAAGAGAGTGTGGAAGATAATAGATATTCTCAGTGCAGGCAGCCTCACTAAATGCAGATGATATGCACTATATGATCCCATTTACGGGCTGTGCCTGCTCGGAGGCACGCTGGATTTGCTCCTCTCAACGGTCAGACATGGTTTATCGTTATTGCCGCTTCTTTTACGGCCCACAAATAGTGAGCTAAGCCCTTCAGAGGAGTGCAAAGATATAGGCCCCTTATCCCAGGAGCTGTGTTATTTCATGGAATAAAACCTGGGGCTTAGGAACTCGCCTTACTCTCCCGCACACTGACCGAGTTCAGCTTTCGCTGTTTCTAAACTGGAGAACTGAAGGGGAATATGAAAGAATAATTCAGATTGTTACAGCACGAAGGCCTGAGGCAATTAATGCTTCAATCGACAAAGTACTGTGTGCATTTCCCTAACAACCAGAGATATGCTAATTTAGGGAAGGGAAAAAACCCACAAACACAATGACATCTAAAATTTGAACCTGAGAAGTTCAGACACAAAAACTATTAAAACTTTTAAACTGCACATTTATATGCAGGCATGGCGAGATGTTTGTCTCCTTCATTTGCATGCACAGGTCTGGTAGAGACAGGCACAGCCTCCCTACTGAGACCTGGCTCGAGGACACTGCTCATCCTCCCTCAATCTTGTTCCTCCCCACAGAAGCAGAGGTGCACAATAATTTCCTGCTGCACCTCAGAGGCCAAATCCTCGCTCTGACAAGAGAGTGGCTCCTTGATTCCAGCCAGAAGGGTATGTAGCTGTAGACTGTTTATCCCTTTCCACAAAGGATTTAACGTCATGATCAGGAGATCTTCCTGGAGAATTGCAGAAAGCATCTGGGATAACTCATGTTCACCTGCCCCTGTTACTGGCTTTAAGTACCCACGTACTCATCTCCTAGGTCAGCAAGTATGTCTGAATAAACACAGCTTGGTTTTTGGCCAGGAAGTAAATCTAGTTATTGTGCATCTGATTCAGGAAGGACTTCCCACACCTGCAACTGCTTGGCAGTCAAACAGTAGCTACACATTTAACATTCCCTCGAGGAAAGAATTCCCTGGAACAGCACTAAGTTAACTGGTGTCTGCAGTTATCTGGGAATGCTCAATCCAAGTTTCTGCTCCCAGCAGCTCCGAAGCTGCACACAGCACCAGGCTCCTGTGCACAGTGGCCCCAAGCACAGGCTGTCAGTGCAGGCAGAACAACAGCTAGCCCAGATACTCATATTTCCAGATTTACTGTGCATCTCACACATACCTGCAAGGCTGCAACATGGGAACAGCACTCAGAGTCACAAGGCTGACAGTATTACCTTGATGGAGAGTCTTTTTTCATTTGTTCAGCAGACACAGCCTTTGTACTGCCAAGGGGGAGCTTCTGAGGGGCCCTACGATGCTACCCCACAAATGACATGTGATCCAAACCCAGTCACTGCACTGCTCAGTGTCACCGACGGGGCAACTGTCCGAGGAAAGCCAGAAATCAGCAGAACACCACACGGATATTCAGTGCACGTCAGTGAAACGCAGACAACGTGACAGTTCTGAGAGGGGTTTGCTACTGCAGACAGCTTGTACTATTATATTATTATTCCCTTTAGCTGTGAGAGAGCAGACAGAGGGCTGCCTTGACTGGCCTGAATTTCCCAGTGTCCTCTGTAACATCATGGGAGCTCATCAGCTCCCCACACAAACATCTTTGATCCCCTTCCCTTGCAGTCTGCACACGTGGCACAGCCATCCTCAATTACTTTGTGAAACACTACATTGTCTTTTTCACCCTTCTCCTAGACCTACCTATTCCAAAATTACTGCAAGAAAATGATCAATAATAACATTTGCAAAATCAGGGAAAAAAAACCTGATATATTTGCATGATTTTTTTTTCATATAGACAGACATTAAGCAGCTGCTTTTCTGAAGAAACAGCAGGAACACAACAGGATTTAATTCACTCAGAGTGTCGAGCTGCCTGCAATAATCACAAAATAAGGACCCACCAATGGAGAAATCATTTAAGAAACATAAGACATAAAACACTAACAACAATATCCTGCACATATGTTTTTTTTGAGTTTTATTCCTGTGCACAGGTTATAGATGGCTTTTCAAAATTAAAAGCAATAACAGAGCTTCTCAATAAATCACAATACAGAAGTTACTGATGAACACATTATGACAAAATCTGCCTTGATTCCAGAAAATAACTTCTCCTAGGAGTTCTTGCTCTNTTTTTATATATATATTGTATCACAGTGGTATACATTAGATTGTACATCTACTCCCATATTTCACATGTCTCCTGTTTATGCTTATGTAATCCTGGGGCTTACATAAGTTCATGGGAAGAAAGAAGAGGCCTGTGTGGATCCCAGCAGCACAATGCCAATTCCAACTGCAGTCTTTGACACAAACACCACCCGGCTGTTCCTGAGGCAGGGATGCAGCAATTTTCTGCTCTTCAGAAGATGTTTCCAGCTCTTACACTGGACTTTGTTTTGCATGAACCTGCAGGATATTAAAACTTCAGCTCTTTCTTGTCATATCCCCTGAGTCAATACGAATTCAAGGTTCGGATTTCTTAAACTGTGTCATTCCTCCTGAAAAGCTGCTTGACAGTGACCCTAAGAAGAAAAATGTATTTTCTACCATGCAGTGCCACATTTCTCTTTTTATTAATCACTTCTTGGTCTTAATAATACAAAAAGTAGTGTCAGAACAGCTGACAACTTCCACAGCTTTGGCACTGATGTTACTCAGATGATGAAAGGCCTGTCCACTGGCAACACCTGAAAGGTTCAATATATTGTATTTCCACAAATCCTGCAGACTTTGTGAAAAACCCAGTCTGCAGTGTAACCAGAACTCCTTCTAAATCTCACAGCTTGTTCTGATTCCTCTCTTTCGGAAATGGCCATTTTCAGAAGTTGTCACATGTGTTTCAAAGTTTGGCAGAGAATAAACTGGCCTAAATGCTTCTTTTGCTATTTTAATTAAAGTCACACTTCTACCTGCTTACATTTTCTTTAAAAATGCATGAAACGATGATTTAAATATATACATTATTACTCATCAAGTTGTTTATTGCTGTACTGATTTTATATATATACACCGGGTAAATATTCATGTGCTCCTTCTCCCTTTCAGACTATCATAACTCTTAGTTCCCTATTCTCCTGCACTGGTGTTTCAACGTGCACTGTAGAAGTTGAAGATCATTTAGGTAAAAGCATCCTTAGAGACCTCTGCCTAAAAATTCCAAATTAAGTGTTTTTTTCCTGTATTAGTAGTGGAGAGCTGTCCATATGCTTACGTTAAGCCTGACAGATCTTTGATTACCCCTTAGCTTGTAGTTATGCAGTTCTAATGCAGTTTAGATACATTCCATAGTTGTTAATGGCTCAACACACTGAGACCTTGAAGAATAACAACCAAGGTTATTTAGTAATGTAACACAGTAAAATAAAATAGACTTCACCATGTGTGCAAAAGTAGTAAATGCTTTGCTGATTTTTGGGCATATGTTTTTTGAAGTTCACAGAACATAAATGATTTAACTGCTACAAACACAAAATCAGAAGCCAAATTCACTGCAAACCTCACAAGGTGCAACAAATAGGTGAAGGCATAAATTGCTGGCAATTAGGAGTTTGCTGAAGAGGGTGTTTAGGGGAATTGTGCTGACTCAGAGAGATGAAATGCAAATCTCAGGCGCTTCATGCCCAGGGCACTGCACCTGAGCCTGGGCTGAAGCACAGCATCAGCAAGTCCTGCCCAACACAGGGACCCCAGGGTGCTGGAGCACAGCAGGGAACCTGGATGTGAACAGGAGCTGGGCTCATGTGGCACCTCTGAGGTCCTCTCACACTGCATTCAGAAAGCAAAACAGCGTAAGCCAGTGCTGACTGCACCAATTCTGCTTCACCCGCATACCTGTGGCACTGGCAAACCGAGAATGGCAGCTGGGCGCTGGGAGTCCCTCACTCAGAGTGTGTCCCACTGCCCCCACGTGTCCTGCATCTTTGTGGCATTGCAGGATGACAGTGGTTACCCTAAGGAATGCCCAGGCCACAGCTGAATGAGCACTGGCAGGAGCATCATTTCAGCTCCTGGAGATGAACATGGCCCACTGAGGATGTTCAGGGATGGGCATGGATCAAAAGGTCCTGTGAGTTAGGAATCCTCCATCTACTGAGTTCCTTCTCTACCAGTGTATTCAGGTTTTAACAAATCCTTGTGGAGTAGTCTAAGCTGTGGCCAAGGGGTGGGGGCTTTGGTGAGTACCTCTGCCAGGATCACAGTGCCACTTCTGTAGGGGCAGGCTGGAACTGAAGGGTGATGAGTTACAAGTCAAAAGGAATCATAGAATCCCAGAATCATTAAGAGTTGGAAGGGACCCCTGGAAATTATCTAGTCCTATCCCAAGTCCAATACAGGAGGGAAGGAGCACACTTGAAGGTCTACAGTGCACCACACACAGGAATCCTACACAGACTCAGTGGAGCCAACATACAAATGGAACACAGTAGCTGTCCCAGCCTTGGCAGGCAGGAATGCCAGCTCCTTACCCTGCCAGCCCTGTTAGCAGTCCTGGTCTCAGGACAGGCCCACATCAAATCCCAAACTGTTGTTCAAATATCAGACAAACTTCCTTACAGTCACACAATCTCCTGGGCTGGGAGGGACACACAAAGATGAGTCCAACTCCTGGCCCTGCTGAGACACTCCAGGAGTTACACTGTGTGCCTGAGACCATTGTCCAAATGCTCCTGGAGCTCTGGCAGCCTTGGGGCTGTGACTATTCCCTATTCAGTGCCCAACCACCCTCTGGAGGAAGAACCTTTCCCTAATATCCTACCTAAACATCCCCTGACACATCTTCAGGCCATTGCATCAGGTCCTGTCGCTGGTCCCCACAGTGAAGAAATGAGTGTCTGCCCCTCCTCTTCCCCTCATTAGGAAGCTGTAACTGCAATGAGCTTCCCCTCAGTCTCCTCTCCTCCAGCTGAACAGACCAAGTGCCCTCAGCTATTCCTCACATGGCTTCCCCTCAAAGCTCTTCACCATCCTCATGGCCTCCTTTGGATGCTCTCTGATAGCTTAATAATCTTTCTTATGCAGCAGTGACCAGAACTGCACACAATACTCGAGATGAGGCCAGCCCAGGGCAGGGCAGGACATTGCCCTCCCTCACCTGGCCAGCCATGCTGATGCATCCTAGAAGTTGCCTTTAGCAAGATCTAAGCCATGAGAAGTCTTTTTCTTTCCGTTCCACATATGTGATTGATAAGCCAGGACTGGATTTAGCATCCAGCTGCTGGTGTTCATAACTGCTTGAGACTCTATGCTGTACATGCAATGTCCTATGCCCTCAGATCAAGGGGGGTTCACTGGCCACTGGCAGGAGGAATAATTTTGTTAGGATTTTGTTAGTCTATAGCTAAAATAAGCTGTAACACAAGCCAGGCTCAAGGGAAATCCATTCAATGAGCAGCTTGAACAAATCTGTGTTCAATTAATGTAGCTTTTCAAACACTGTGACAGTATTTGTGCTCTGAGAAGATGGTTAAGACATTGCTGCCACCAATCATTACGGCTGTTCTCCTTTCTCTCGGGAAGCAGTGTCAGTCCAGGAAGGGAGCACAATTAGCAGTAACAAGAGACTGTGTGGGGGAGTGCAGGATGAAAGGCAAAACTGGAATTGCTGTTGAGGCATTCCTTCGGAGAAAAGGAACTTATGAAGAAAGGATGAGGACACCGAGGTGAAAGATGTTAAAAGGAAGAAAAGATAAAACCTTCTGAAAGGAGAGAAGGTAGAAAAAGGAAAAGAGGAAAAAAATATGAAGGGAAATCAAACAAAACCTGGAACTTGAAGAAGGAAAAATATTCTGCAATCCATGTATTCAGGTTGTCTCGTTTTAGGTAATTTGTATCTCCTGTTGCCTTGCCCTGCCCTACTTGCCACAACTGCCCACCTAATCCATTCAGTCAGCACAGATGAGAAATAGCACCAAGGCACAGAATGAATAATACTGAAATGATATTTCCAGCCAGATATAATGTCCAGGGCTGAACTCTGCCCCATTTTCCTCGATTCACTACTCACACTCTTTGCCCTGTCCCCAGACACTTGTTTTCATAAAACCGTAGGGAGTTTGCCCTCTCAAACTGTGCTGCCCCTCCCTCTGCTTTAGCTGCAATTACCAAACAGGTTCCAGGTTATTAAAGGAGGATTGACAAACACACAGAGGGCCTGACAGATGGACTAATTATATAAACATTATTTCCTCAGGCATCCAGGCTGAAAAGAAGACAAACCGTGAGCAACACAAATCATGCTGGGAGTAAAGAGAAAGTGTGTGGGTAGTGGCTGAAGGGATGTGGGAGCAAGGGAATACGAGAGGAAAGAATTTGCTGTAAGGGAGTTGAAAGGGACAGGAATGAGCAATAGAAAGTGGTGATGTTACTGGAAGAGGTCTGGAGTTACATGTCAAGAAAGGCAGCTGTGGTTTTGAAAGGAGAGCGTGTTACCTGGAGCTGTAAAGATGCTCTGTAACAACAGGAGAGCCCTGGGAGAAAGTTTGCTGGGAACGTGATCCAGGAAGTAATAAAGGGAGCACAAGAAGTTGGAGGATGAGGTAAAGGACAGAAAAGCCATAAATAACTGTTGAAGTCTTCAAGGGATGAAGAAAAAAATGAAGAACAGAATAGATCTCTCCTTTGTGCAAAGTGAGATTCACTGAATTTGAGGTTGCTATGGTGATTTAGACCACCTGAGGACCCAGGTTCAACTGTTTAAGGCAATGCATATAATTATTCTTTTTATTTTCACAAATAGTTACTTTCAGCCTCTTGCTTATATATAATGCATTTTATAATTCAGAATTCTGCCACAGTTCAACAGCTGGCTGAAGTACTTGCATTATCAAAAGTAGTAGCAGCCTTGACTGGAAAGGTGCAAGTAAGAAGTGTATTATGAAACAAAGGCCCTTTACAACTTAAATAGTATCTGAAAAAAATGTGGTTAATTTAACAGGTAAGTATAAAAGAGGAGAGAAGTAAAATTCAGTCTTTAGATGATTGCTTTCATTTGAAAATTAAAGAAAGGACAGTAACAAAGGATAGTGCTTCAAGGGTGATAGAGAGCTATGTTCTCCAGCATAGACAGCAGGGATCCAAGAATCCAGCATTACTAGAAACTTCTCCTACAACTTCTGATAAGTTATTTAAACCCCTATGCTTCTGTTTCACAACTTGCATAATTGCTGGAACTAAACTTACCCGAAGGATGCATTTTGAGACTTCAGTAATAATTCCTGAGTGCTTTGAAAAGCACTACATCATGTAAGTGAAGAATGTCATTATTAAAATTGTGCTTCAGAAATCATCACTAACAAGGGTTTGTTCTACAGTAAAACTGCACCAAAGACATTATTAGCTTGCAAATCACAAAGCTCCCATTGACACAGGAGAGCAGCAGTGACAGAGCTGTGCTGCAAGGGGAGGGTAGGGACACCCAGCATGAGAGCAGAGGAGCCATTGCTGGGCTGAGCTGGAGCAGGGTGCATTGCTGGACAGGGGCAGTGTGGCCATGCTGAGGTGTCATCATGGGCTTGGGGCCCCTTCTGGGACCTCACAGTCACAGTTATTCTGTTCTCAGGTGGTATTTTTAGAAGAGGAATTTATGAGTTTAGAGTTCTTGGACATCTTCCTTTGCATGGATGTTTGGTTTGGTACAGTCAGTGGCTTCATGTGATTGAAAAAATATGTGATGTTCACATGACTGAAAAAACCTGTCAAGATGCATTTCAGAAGACAGCCTGAGATGATATAGAGAGGGAGCTTTATTTAGGAACAACGAGGAGTGTATGTAAAATTTAGCAGAAATGTTATGTGAAAAGCAAGCCTGCCTCCACCCCACTTTGCAGAGAAAGGAATTAAGCTAAGGCTATTAAAAAGGTGCTATTCTCTTAGAGAACAGTTTGTTTCCTGTAAACTCTACTACTCTGAAATCCTGGGTAAGCTGCTTGTGAGTTGGAACAGCTCTACACAAGTTGTTACCTCTCTCTAACATGCTTGTCCACATGCAGGACAAATGTTCCTGTAACCTGGTATCAGCTTTATGTAAACACTGAGGTGACTGACTGTGTAATTTGAGGTAACTGGATGCCACGAGTGCCTGCTAATGTGAAAAGCTTGTTAGCTGTCTAGTTGTCTGGCAATGCTTAACCTGCTTTGTCTACCAACTCAGACAGAAAAATCATCACCTTGCCAAAAAAAATTTTAGAAGAGACAATGTCTTCAGCAGTAGATATGTAATGATTTCTTTCAAGATTTTATTTTAAAAAACCACAGTATTTTGAAGCATCCAAAGTATGTTATACAAAGGTTAAGCTTTGTACTTAGTTCAATCTTTTTTAAACTTCTTTCATAGCCAAGTAAGGTAAAAAGAGTACTTTGGAAAATAATAATGAAAATATTTAAAATCCTTCCTGTGGTCTGCAAGTTTCATCAATAAGGACAGATGCAACTAAGCCTCAGTTATATTTGTAGGGCACGTATTACGCATGCATGAACTGAAAAGCTCACCAAAACACATGACAGTGCTGAGCCAGCTGAAGGGTAAAAGATGATTTTGAATCCAGACATAGTTAAAAATCTAAGTTTTCCCACGTTCTATGGAAGGTGTTATGAGCATCCTTCAACTCAAAAGCTGAAGTTGTTGGTTCAGCACTCTGCCTGCAGTGCAGGTACGTGCCAAATCTTCACAGCCAGGATGGCTCCTGAGGGAGATGCATCACTCTGACTATGAACCAGTGCCTAAGAACCACACATTCCTCCAGACAGGATGGTTATATCCTTGATTTACCTCTTCCAGGACAGCTCTTTGGAGCAAATGACAAATGTTCACCCTGTGTTCATAAATCTCATCTAAGTTTGCTCCAATTGGTCACAATGGAAGTACATAAACTGCTTCATTTAACCGTAATGCCTCGAACACAGCCAGGATCCAAAGCCACTTTGGTGTTGTTATACAAACCACTTACTTACCTGTGGTACAGCTAAAAATGGGACACTCTACAGAGACTCATGGCTGCTGTCGGGGCACTTCATCCCCTTCAAGAAAAAACCTACTGA
Source organism: Peucedramus taeniatus (assembly GCA_013400575.1). NCBI lineage: Eukaryota > Metazoa > Chordata > Aves > Passeriformes > Fringillidae > Peucedramus > Peucedramus taeniatus. The sequence continues at coordinate 174,801 of WBNO01005943.1, read as the reverse complement.
CAAAGGTGAAACAAACTACAGAGGAGATACAGAAGGGACTGTAAACAGAATGACTGGAATTAGGTTTTAGCTTACTTTCATAGAACCAGAGGGCATCTTGAGTTGGAAGAAACCTACAAGGATCATGAAGTCCAACCGCTGGTCCTGCACAGGCACCCCAACAATCCCACCCTGTGCCTGAGAATGTTGTCCAAACACTGCTGGAGTTTTGACAGCTTTGGGGCCATGACCATTCCCTGTAATTCAAGACCTGGAATGCTTCCTGTCTCAAACAAGCCAGCATCCATTCCTTGTCACTGTTTGTTTTTGGCAGTGATGTTCCTTACAAAGCCATAAAGACCAAGCACTTCTGCACCAGAAATTTGTCACAGTTGAAATGGCCACCATACACAGAGTATCATCACACAATATCAGAAAGCTTCAACTTGTACAGAGTAACACCCCACCACTTCAGAAGGCTGCAAGCATCTGCCCTTCTTGTTCTTTACCCAATCTTTTACACCCCTCATGTTCCTGCAGTGCCCCTGTGTGCCCTCTGCTCCCTTTGGTGGTTGCTCAGTGCCCCAGGGCACTCCATGGCTCATTGCTGTCAGTGCTGCTCACCTGCTTCTCACAGCTGCACCCATTGGGGATGAGGCTGGGCCACAGCCCCACTCCCAATCACCACAAGCTGTGTGCTTACAGAAATTATCTGAATCCTCTATTTGTCTGTGCAGAGACAAGTCTTGAGGGTTAGTCAGAAGAAACAAAAGCTGTTTTCAGGATGTATTTCAGATAAAATACATCAGTGCTCAGCAACTTAGAACAGCTCCTCTTGCCTCAGCCTGGGCCAGAGATAAGGCTGTGCCCTGGTCTAATGGTGGCTGGGCTCTGTGCCTCCCTTTAAACCTCCTCCCACCTCCCTGTCCCCTCCTTCCTGCCCCAGCTGCTGCCCCTCAGCCTTGCCAGGCACTGCACAGCACAGCTGGGCATCAGGACTGGTTGAGCATCAGAGCATTGCTGCTCTAATATTTAATAATGCCAGAACACTTCTAAGGAAGGTGCATAAACACTTGGCAGGTTTGGCCAAATGCTCTCCCATAGTGCCCCTTCACAGAATCTTTCAGGATTTGGTAAGACAACTTTAAAGCTAGAAAGTTAAGCTTAAAATAAAAAGCGTTCATTGTGTTCTGAAAAAAACAAGGCATATGAAAGTCACTGCAATCAATCCAAACTTTTTCCTGTTAAAATCTAACCCTGTCTTACAGCTTTGTTTTGTTATTTTTGTCAGATCTCCAAACTCATCTTGCAATAATGTGCTCTCTCCCCAGAGAGCGAGCCAGTGCCTTTCATCAGCAACAGCCCTCCAGAAGTTCCACTTAGCTCACAAAGCAAACACAATGTTTGGCATAATATTTCAGAAAGGTCATACTGTGCTTCCTAACTTAATGGCCATTTATATTGCTTTACGACATTCAGATTCACACTCCCCTATCAAGTGGAGCCATGCCATCTAAAAATAAATGCTTAAAAGCTAAATAAAAAAAAGAATGCCCTAGATACCTGGGTTTGGAAATGTTTTCTGCTTATCTGAAGGCAAATTCTGACACCCTTCTCGAGTCCTTTAACTCCAGGGCAGGTCCACTGAAAACAGCAGGATTGATGCTGAGGCTGTTGCTCACAGATAGTGCCCCAGGTCCCAAAATACCCATAATCACCCTCACATGATCACCAGCAGAGCATCTACGTACACATCTTGAACTGAGTTTTTATTTTCACAACGCCCCGTTGGAAGAAGGAAAGGGTATCAATAGCACAGGACAGTGATGCACGGAGAAATCCAAAGCACATCTGTGCCATGTGCCACATCCCAGACAGGAAATGGTGCCAATCCATGCATCTGGAAACCACACAACTTCCATACAGGCTCTAAACTGGCACAGGTACCTGGGCACAAACAGTTAAAACACTGATATTTCCCACCTGAGACTTTACCTTACCTGTAGTATTTGTAGTGATTCCTATCCTTTGGGAGGGAATCACTCCAAATGCCACTGACCCAACGTTGGCTTCCTAATTTGCATTGCTCGTACATATTTCACTTTACTGCCTTTCAAGCCACCAAATCTTGGAAAATTGCTGTGTGCCAAAATTGTAGGCAATCCACACTGACAATTTCACAGGTCTGGGAATCCTCCCTTCTTCATTTGTTTCCACTTATTCAAACTACAGGTTTTCACTCACTTGCATATGAAGATAAAGCAATCCAATTATTTTCAAACATGCACATTCACCATTAGGCTTTCCAGGGGATGTTAAAATCCCCCTCTGTTTTATGAAGAAGTACAATACAAAGCTGTGAATTGGCACATCAATATCATAGTAGATCAGAAAAGGGTACCCAAAATGAAAGAGCATAATTTTTCTGGTTTTATATTACTTTTACATAGCTATGCTATGTAATTGTCTGTTATTTTAAAAATCTCTATTTCCTACCAAAAGATGATAAAGGTTAGATTAATGCAAAAGTGTTATTGTAAGTCCATATTTTAATTAGCAAGGCCCAAATTTACTCTGCCATGCAATCACTTCTGTATTTGTTATCAAGTCTGATTTTTGGTTTTGTTGATTCACAATGGATTCTTTATGAAATCTGTCCTATATTTAACATGTTTTACATTAATTTCAAGAATTCATTTTTCCTTTACCATAATTATGGAATGGTGATTAAGGAATGCATATAAAAGGCTACAAGAACGTTTATCTCAAATCCATAAGCAGCAGGGGCCATGTGGAATTTCTCTGCTGGAGTTGCATTCGTGACCATGAGACAGATCTTGGGCAGCTCCACTCAGCATTTTTCCCCTGCATCACTGCTCAGACTTCCTTAATTTCTGACTCTTTGATCTCCCCTAAAAACATAGTGACAGCCGAATATGCCAGGGGTCTTTTCACTGACTTCCAAAGGCTTTTTCAGGTGGTGGCTCCTTCCTCAACCTACATCAAGAGCCATTCCATTAACTTGGTCTGCACAGCACTGGGGGTGGAAGATAAAACTGGAACTATTCCTCCTCCTTCCTCTAAACAGCAGCAGTAAAAAACACAACAAATTTCTCCAAGGGTTGTCCTTCCAGAGAGAAAAGTGACAGTGGCTGCCCCTCTACTGGCTGTGCAGAGACTGGGTGATGTTCTACTCAAAACACAGACTGTCTGCCATGAGACAGAACCAACAAATATTTCCAAATAAAATAACCTTTTCCCTGCTATGAATAAGAGACAAATACTGCAACATTCCCAAGTTAGCTGCACAAATCAGGGAAGTAACAGTTGTGCTAAATTATTTCATCCCATGAATTCTCATCCTTTGGGAATAAACTACTTCCAGTATTTACTATTTAAATAACTACATAATATTCTTCCATGAACAGTGAAAATAAACCAGAAATCAGATGCATTGCCATCTTCTGTCACATTTTTGTGGATCCATAATGAAACATTTGAGGAGATGTATTTGCTACCTCTGATCACAGTTGTTATGTTCATTAGTTACATGTTCCCAAGTAAACTCTCAGCCATACTGCCAGTTAAATCTGTGCTTGGGAGCTAATTAATAGCAAATTAACGTTCTGAATTCCATGCATATTTCTCATCCATACATTAAATTTATCTCATGGCTGGCATTTCAGAGGAATTTTTCAGTGAAATTATTTTCCTCTAACAAAGGAAGCTACTAAAATGGCCTTTGTGCTTTGTTTTGTGGTAGCACTGAAAGGCATCCTTCAGGATATTTTACCAAATATTTTCAAGGAACACTTTTTCCCTCCTCATATTTTAGTAGCTGTCTACACTGTACTAGCATTAATAGAAGTGTTGTCAAAAACTGGAAAAATAACCCCTTCAAGCTCCTAATGAATTTCGCCCTTGCCTGTTCCCACTCCTGGGCTGGTGTTTCTCCTTTCTACCTCCCAGGCCACCCGATGTGATAAAAGGAAGCCAAATGAAATCATATATGCATCAGATTAACAGCTGTACCTAAGACAGATTTTTTTGTTTGTCCTATTAAAACATTCACATGGTAAAAAAGAATTAAAACAATTACTCTTGACATGCAAGAGTAAAAAGAAGTTGAACAACAGCTCCAGAAAAAACATATAAGGGTCATAATTGTGTGTCAGGCTTTCGTGTTAATTAATTGATAGACCCTTTGTTCCCTAAGATTTCTGCTGGACAGTATTTTTCCATTATTTTCACAGAGATTTAGCCAGTTCCTCCATCAGTTTGCTCCTATATTTGCTGCGGGCTATGTAATATTTCCAGGTCCAGACTGAGTCCAGGTCCCAGCCGCCCGTGGGTCCCTGAAACATCTCACGAAGGAGCACGCAGTGAATCACTTTTGTGAGAGGAAATTCTGCAGCAGGGCCAAGTTAAATGCACTGTTCTCTTTGCCCAAGAAAAGCAAGGACCATGCAGGAATCGGCTGCTGGAAACAGGGAGAATCCAGATTTAGGGCCTAGTGAAACTACAGTGGTGAAAGGTACTTTATTGACCTGGTGTTAAATTGCACATAGGTGCAGTGACTGGGCTAAGACTGTCTTAGGTTGAAAGATGTGGCTGGGGCTGTGTATTCTATTTGCCATCTGTCAGAGGTGGGGCAGTTATCTTCTGTTCATTGGGCAGTTTTCTTTATCTCTCCCACAACCAATGCTCCCTCCAGGAGATCTCTTCTGTCCATGGGCCAGTGA